>VDFB02325508.1:92419-110063 GCA_007258455.2 Sequoia sempervirens
TATATCTCCCACTATCTATGTCCCTCCCTCTTCCCCCCTCTATCTATTGAGCTATCTCTCCCTCTCCCCCCTTTCTCTCTCATTCACTCCACCTCTCCCTCCATCTCTCCTACTCTATATCTCTATCTCTATTTCTCTTTTTATTTCCCTCTCAGTCCTCTCTCTATCTCTTTCTATCCATATATTTCTCTACCTCTATCACAATCTCTCTATCTCTTTCACCATCCCCCTTTATCTCTTTATATCACCCTCTTCTCTATCTCTCCCCCTCTTGTCTATCTCTCCTCCTCTACCTATCTATATCCCTTTGTCTCCCTCCCCCTCTCTATCTCTCACCATCTCTCCCTCCCTATCCCCCCTATCCATCAACTCTCTATCTCCACCTCTCTTCCTTTCTCTTCCCATATATGGGTGTGTGCAAGAAGTTGAGTCCACTTTTTGGCTAAGTGGAAGTGTTTTCCTTGATTTTCAGCATTTGACACATTTGACCTTAAAATTTGAAGCACTTAGAGATGGAATCTTTGAAAAAGTCACTAATCATAAAATGTGGTACTTAGAGTCTAGTTTCCAAATATATAATTTATTTCAATACCCAGATTGTACAAATTGAGTTTCAATAGGCATTTCTAAAAACCATTGTTTAAAAGTCACTTTTTTTAACCATACCATGCACGTGTACAACATCCATATTTTGACGTAAATTATTGTATTTTTCTAAATCCTTTTGGGAAAAGATTTGTGACTCACTGAAGCTTGCTCTTGATATTTTTTTGTAATTTTTTATTGAATACTTTTTTTTTGTTCATTTTTTATTAGGCATATTTGTCGTTTTGAAAAATCGTCGTGTACGACACGCATAAGATGACCTTAACTTATCATTTTTTTATTTTTTATTTTTTAAATTGAAAAGAATTGTCTGAAGTTTGATCTCGTGCAATCCATTTGTCAAAATGTTATGTTGATCAAAAGTTATTAAAATATTTAAAATCCCTAATATTTAAAGTTTATGGACTAGTTTCATTAGAAATTAATTGAAAAATAGAAAAAATAATCCAATTGTAAAAAAAATATAGATTTTGAATCTACATTGTCTCATCTAAAATGGGTTTTAATTTCGTCAAAAAATTCTGCAAAAAAAGTTGTCAGCCATATGTCCAAACTCAGTATTTTTCTTCGACATTGTTAGGACCTTCAACTTGCAGGTCAAACCAGGTTGAAGGCTTAGGTTTGGATTCCCAATGCTTTTCCCGAACCAAAATACAAGGCAAAAACCTGCCTAGAAAGAAAAACCCAATTTCAATTTTTTGGAAACGGCATCCTGTTTTGTAAAACTACAAAATGGGATCCCGTTATTTAAAACGGGATCCTGTTTTCAAAATCACCAAAAACCAGAAATTTCCATTTTTGGAAAATTTTCAAAACGGGATCTCGATTGAAAATTTTCAAAATAGAAATTTCCAAAAATGGAAAATTTTCAAATCTGGATTCTGTTTTAAACTTTCCATTTTGGAATTTCAATTTTGGAAAATTTTCAATACGGGATCCCGTTTTGAAATTTTCCAAAAATGAAAATTTTTAAAAATGAGATCCCGATTTTTTTAAAAGCGAGATCCCGTTTTTAATTTAGGCTCGGGATCCCGAAGCTAGACGGGATCCCATTTTTGCAATGCCGATTTTTTTTTTTGGCTAAGGCAAAAACTTCCACGTTTCGTGGACTCAACTTCTTACACTTACCCATATCTCTATCTCTCTCTCTTTCTCTCCCCATCTATCTCTATCTCCCCATATATTAAGTAAGAAGCCATTACCCTTTCTATCTCTACCATCCTTGTGATTACTCATTGTTTGATGAAATAAAAAGGTTTTTAAGGCTTGCATATTTGGAGATTGTTAGGAAATTGGGCTATTCAAATGTTATGAATCTAAGTTCTTTCAGAAAGTAGGCATTTATGCCTAGTACATGATGCTTTGGTGATTTCACTATATTAGCAAGGGATGGATATGATATGGTTCTCAACAAATTGTTGCAATACAACATGAAGAAGGGTCTATTGGAACTATAAAAAAATTCAAAATTTTATAATGATTTACTCATGTAAATTTCTCAATAATAACTACATTTTTAGTCAGAAAAGGATGTAATTGGCCCTATAGAATATAATTACCCATAGTCACCTTGTTCTACTCCTGAAAATCCTTTTGATCAAAGATATTGTGGCAAAAAAATCACATCGGCATGAGCTGGTATGGGTCTTCCCGACCTATTATGGGTTACAAGCACTTTTTAGCACATTGATGAGACATCAAAACTGTTGTAGTGATCAGGATTACTAAAGAAGACATATTGGGGAGATTGGCTTATGGTCTCATCGATGAAGAGAATCTATCGGCAAGACAAGTCATCTCAGCATGAAAAATATATGTTGGCCCGAACATTTAAGTCTCACCGATGAAGTTTCATTGGTGAGACCATCATTTATTGCATTGACAGGAGCACTGGGAATATATCGGTGAGACGTGTGCCATCAGTGTAAATCCTGAATGTTCACTTGACCTGCTAAGTTACACTGACAGGAGGATATCAGTAGGAGTTCTAGCGACATATTCAAGACCAAAAGAAAAGTTATCGGTGAGACTTATAACATCGAAGGAACCACTGAATGTGTTAGCGATACTAAAAGTTAGGCCGATGAAGAAACAAATGAACCAAAATGATTGTCGAGGTAACTCTTGGCAATGTATATAGGACAAATGTTAACATCAATCAGATGTGTAGAGTGTTACCCTAATCAACAGAGTATTCAGTAAACGTTGGTTGGGGCCTAATGTATAGATCGCCCAAAGTTTGAAGGTGTCTTGCCGACCAATTCATTTGATGTGTTATCGACAATACTTATAACATCAGAGGAACCACTGAATCTGTTAGCGATACTAAAATTCAGGTCGATGAAGAAACAAATGAACCAAAATGATTTTCAGGGTGACTCTTGGCGATGTATACGAGACAAATGTTAACATTGGTCAGATGTGTAGAGTGTTACCCCGATCAGCAAAGTATTCAATGAACGTTGGTTGGGGCCTAATGTACAGATTGCCCAAAGTTTGAAGGTGTCTTTCCAACCAGTTCATTTGATGTGTTATCAGTGAGACTTATAACATTGGAGGAACCACTGAATGTGTTAGCGATAATAAAAGTCAGGCCGATGAAGAAACAAATTAACCAAAATGATTTTCAGGGTGAATCTTGGCGATGTATACAGGACAAATGTTAACATTGGTCAGATGTGTAGAGTGTTACCCCGATCAACAGAGTATTTAGTGAACATTGGTTGGGGCCTAATGTATAGATCACCCAAAGTTTGAAGGTGTCTTTCTAATGAGTTCATTTGATGTGACAGTAAGGAATTCAAAAATCTGTTACATTCATGCCTAGAGTTAAAACATTAATGGCACCACGGAGCACAAGTAATTTCATAAATTGAAAGGAAATTGTTGCAAAATGAACATTGTTGCGAATTGGTAGTGAATGAAACGAGGAGACAAACAAAGGGCCAGAGAATTGTTTTAGTTGAAAGACCTCAATCAAAACTAGTAAGTCCTCTGCATTTTGGGTATGTGCAGGATCATGATGGGCCAAAAAGTGACAATATGATGGGTATGTGGCTGATGATTTTTTTTACCCAAAATTGATGAAACAAAAAGGGTTTTTAAAGGAAATTCTCAGCTTTCCACCGATATAAATTATGCTTTATTTTGAATTTAATAAGTAATTATTATTCATTTTCTATTCAAATTATGACTAAAGTCCTGATTAATAGGCTGATTGTAAAATATCTATAGCTTTCAAATGGTATCACATTTTTTGAATCCAAAACATGTGTCACATTCTATGTTTCACATACTATAGGATTAAAAAAAGAAAATTGGAATTTCATGAAGTTTTGACTAAGTTAAGGTGGTCAAACATACGATTCTTTATATTTTTAAAAAATTTGTAATAAAAAAATCATAATTAATTATTTACTTGGAAAAAAATTACAAAAAAATATGCATCACATCGGGGCATGAGTCATCTACTTATATCTAAAATCTTTTTAAAAATATTATCATTTTATTGTGGTTAGTGGTCAGACAAACACCTACTTCTTATTTTTTCCTGAAATTTAAGTACCACTACATTGAAATTTCAAATTTTCACCAAATAAATTTTTATTTTAAAAAAACCTAGTATTTTAGAAGCTACATTCAATTTGCTACAGATTCTATTCTTACATAATTTTGAAATAATATAGATAAATTATTCAAATTTTTATGTCAAGTTGCCTAACTCTGATTTTTCTGAATTTTTTGCCACTTAAGGGCCTATTTTTTCCATGATGATCCTACACATACCCTTTTAACTTTTTCATTTCTACAATTTTAAGCGAGTAATATGGAAGCCACCAACTCGGGGAAGTTGAAAGGTAGAAAACAAAGTGAGAGCAGTCACCTTGAGAGTAAGAAGCAAAAAGTTGAGTCTGGAATTGAGCCGGAGGGTGTTGAACGAAAGTTGAATCAGGATTTAATTGACCAATTTCCTGGCTCTAGGCCTAGAGCTAGGCACTCCGCACAACTGAGGGTAGAAGTGGAAAAATTGTATGACAAATGAAAGCGCATAGGAGATATTTGGACCACAATAAGAGGCTATGAATTGTTTAGATTCCACTTTCACCAAAGAGATCGTTTTGAGCTAGTTTGTAATCCATGGCATGATCTAAATTTGGGAAAGATGGTTTTCCCTAATGTGTTTGTCAATATAGAGCTAGTAAAATTGTTGGCCACCCACTATGACTCAAAACTTAAGGCCATATGCAGACCATCTAGGAAACTGTTCATATACATATTAGAGGCTTCAATAAGTGAGGTTTTTAAGTTGGAAGGGTGGTGTAATGAGAAAATTGTGAATGAAGAGTTGGAAAAGGAATTTTGGAGAGTGGACACCACTTAGAAGGGTTGGAGGTTGCCCTTACATAGAATTAAACAAGATGGTAAAACTGTCCCACTTGACGATGGCGATGGGCCTCCATTCCATGTGGACTTATTCGAGCCCTATATGAGATATACCTATTTCTCAATAGGAAAAGTGTTGACTATGGAAGTTCCTAAGTATATGTCCATTGTTCCCATGGTAATTGCAGCTAACATTCAGTGTCATAATTCTAGGTTTTTCGACTATGCTTCATTTGTCTCCAAGGAACTCGAGTTAACATTGATGACAATCAAGAATAAATCCCATGTTCTGCACGTTAGGCATTATTCTCTTTTAATGCATCTAGTATTGTACTTCAGACAAGAGTTAGGGATTTGGCTAGAAAATTTAAAGGTTTCATAGTTTGATAAAGAGGGAAAATTGTTACCCATTCAATTATGGACTACCATTTGGGACAGTAGGTTTGGTAATTCCAATTTCCTGTATTTTGAAGAATACTTTGTAAATCCAGTATATGAATTCTACAGTCATCCTTGTGCACACTCATTGTATAATGAAATAAAACGCTTCCTCAGACCTAAGGACTTTAATGGACCAATTGATCACAATTGGGGAGATTGGTATTGCTTGGAAGATGCTACTATTGTAAGGGTGTTTGGTTTTGAGGATTCTCCGTTCATTTTGCCTAAAACAGTCTCGGATAGGATTGCATATTTGGAAATTGTAAGAAAAATAGATTTTTCTAGTTTCATGAATTTTGGTTCATTCGAGAAACAAGCATTTATGCCTAGTACTCTGTGCTTTGGTGATTTTATTGTGCTTGAAAAGGAAGGATATGATTTGATCCTTGAAAAATTAATGCAATATAATATGAATAAGGGTCCACCAAGAAAAGATTTTGATCCAGAGGGATATATCAATTCTGCTAAACAAAGGATAAACTTTGGAGGATATGATCATTTTCCTTATTAGTTTGATTACATGATTAGAAATTTGGAAGCAGACGAAGCAAAGAGAGTGGTGGAGGAATACAACCAAGGGTTTCCAGATACAGGGTTCCATTTTTCTGGAGATTAGGAATTTGGAGAAGATATGCCATGAGACCTACCCAGTAGGATTTCTAGATTAAAAACTCAAGATTACAACTGCCCTCCTAGAGAACCAAGTGTTGAAGAGAGCCAAGATACAGACACTAGAGAGATGGCATATAGGTCATTTGTAGCAAACAATGAATTTGTGAATTCTTCAAAATTCAAATCTTTCTTGTATAAGAAAAAGGGCAAGGAGATAAGGGAGACAGTTGATAATATTACACCAAGCAATGAGGAGCAACTACTAAATAATTTGAAATTAATTGTGGATAGAGAAATGGCTAATATGACCCTCGAGAAAGGAAGCAAAATGTTAGAGGATGTTGGAGTTATGATCTTTCCAGGGTTAGATTTGAATTCTGCATTGGTCTTTGATAGCTTCTTAAAGGATAATAGTGCCACACACAAGCTTAGTCTAGAGGGGGTGATAGAAATATATGCTAGATCCAAATATAACCCGGATGAAGGATCACTCATGATATGGACCTTGTATCCACCTCATAGAAAGTTAATGGTGATTGATACTGAGAAAGCATTTGGACATGTCATGACTCTGAAGGTTGGAGAGGTAGATCCTGTGGTGACTGCTGACATTGGGATTAATGTGGAAAAACTGAATAAAGCCCAAATACAAATGTTGATCAAAGAAAAGGAAATGTACAAAATGAGTAATGAAAGGATCATGAGAGAAAATGATCATTTGAAGGACATGATAGGAATCACAATGGGACCTCCTAAATTAATAACACATGGTGAAAGATCACAGGTAAAAGATCACTAGGAGGAGTCAACTGCATATTCACAAGGTAAATATGATACACTCGCTGCAATAATCAGAAAAAGGCAGGCCAACTTAATGATTTGGTTGAATAAGCTATGGGGAGCATATTCAAAGAACCATGTTACAGGGTAGGAACACAAGAGAATTGATGGAAGGATTCAAGAAAAGTTCTAAGAATTAAATGAAAGAGATGTTCCTGATAGTGTGGCCATTGGTATGGGTAACCAAATTATAAAGAAACATAGGGACCATTATGAGGAACTGTGAGAAGATGCAAAGGGGTTGGTTGATGTTACGAATATGGGACTGCCTACACTCTGTGAAGATGGAGAAAAGTTGAAAGAGAAAGAAAAGTGGATCAAAGAATGTGAATTGATGTTGTAGAGAATTCTGGAAAATGCTATAGGGAAGGATTTGACGTTGGGCAAGAGCTGCGAGCAAAAAAAAAGGATTATAAAGGTGGAAATATCAGCTAGGAACGCATTAGGAGATGCCAATACTCATCAATGGTAGGATTATCTAGATCATTTATCAAATGTTCATCTATGGCTAAATAGATCCTAATATCTTGTTTTAATTAGTTAAGTAAAATAAAACATTTGTGAAGGGACGTGTCCCTTCCAAGTTTTGATGTATTTATATTTGTTCCATAGTAATGCAATAGATATAAACATTAGGAAATATTCAGTAGATAGATTTCTAGCAAAATGATTTCATATACAAAGACTTAGATGCATGTATTTTGATGGAGTAAATGAAGATATCTAAGTCATGGATTAAGATTTTGGTATCAGCTATTTGTTAAATTTATGCAGTTATTTGATTGTCTCCATTCTGATGCTTCTCTATTGTTTAAATTGATATAACAAGTTTATACTTTGTTTATCATTGTACATTTGCTATATATCTATGATCTAGTTATTCGGTTCTCTCAAGTAGGGATTAAAATCTTTTAATCAATCACAACAATTGGGAAGTGTTAGTTGGATTAATAAGAAGAATCACATAACTAGAATTTCCATTCTATCTCAAGAAGAGTTTGTCAATTATTCACTTGCACATTTACACAAGTTGTAAACAATTTTTGTGCCTGATAGTTTGAATTATTGTCATTATTAAAATCCACATTTACAGATATTCATTAGACTCCATATACCCAATAAGGCACTGGTCTCCCCTTGTCCATCCATAAATCTAATTCATTTTATACATCTGTTAACTGAACATATTTCTCATTTAGTTCATGTTAGATTAGGATCACATCTGTTCACTGTAAACTTGCCATTGTGGATAGATTACTATAGTTAAATAACATCAATTAAGTTTGCTCAGTCAGTATAGGTAGACCCACCTAGGTTCAACAACACCAAAAGAGAAGAAGGCTCGAGTCATTAAGCCTTGTATGCTACCCTAAAGCGTACCAAGAGATTGGAAACCTCTTCTAGTTTTTCAACCAGCGTTTTTGAGTGCTAACAGGGTCCACCATGAAAAGGATTTGATCCAGATACATATGCATTTACTGCTTTCATTTATTTCTCATGTAGTTTAATAGTTTGATCAATTTCATATTATATGTGTTGAAGACTTTAGAATTTCAATTACATTAATTTATGGATATTTTGTATCTATAACACTACAAAACCATATGTGCTTTGCATTTACAATTGCATTTAGAAATACACATTTATATACATAGATATGGATTTCTTCAATGATATGTTGCATTTATTGTTCTAGGAGAGCATCCAGTAATTGCATTTACATTTACATTTTCAAATACATATACATACATACATATATGTGTGTGTGTATGTATATAAGTTATATTTAGTATTACTGACATTATTTAGTCACATATTTACAATAATATTATTATTTTATTAATTTTTCATTACAACTCTTATCGATAACATTAATCCCTATTATTTATTACCACGTCTATTAATGATAATATTGATGACCCATATTTTATATGCAAGTTTTAAAAGTTATATTTGTTATCATTTTTACTCCTATTTGTATAGTTACCATACTAATGCAATATTCATCTTGCCCGCAGATTTAGTGCTTCTAGTGACACTAATATTATTAGAAACCATAGAATAACTCTCTCGATATTAAAAATATTAACTTAATTTTTCTTATCATCTCTCTATTTCTTACTTTGGGTTTAGCTTAAGGTTTTGTTGTCAATTAAATAAGTCTACTCAATGATTAAGACTATAACCGAACAATAATTGTTCAAGTATGATTATTTATTGTCATTACTATCATGGGTAATCATTTCTCTTATATTTTATCAAATTATTGTTAATTCAATAATTTAATAATAATAGGAACATACTAATATTCACCTTTCAGTTATTTCTTAAACATATTATTATTAAGAAACAACAAATGATTCTTACGGGAAATGACATTATTAATACATCATTAAATCATGATTGTATATATTCTAAATTGAAACATTTAGAATAATTTTTTTTTTTTTATCATTACCAAGTAAAATGTTATTGTTTGTTAACATCGAGACTTCAATAATAAAGGAATTGTTGTTAATTGATTAACATTCAATCTCTGGTATAACGAAATCCACACCCAATAATAATATTGATGGTCTAAATTTAATTAACTTTATTAACATGATTAATCATAATAATAATATTTAATTTTGAAATTTTCATCTTTAATATTGTTTTCATTTAACCCAAGCAATACTTTATTTATCCCTAATTTAGTATTGACAGTAGTACTACCATTAAATGAAATATTAATAACAACACTTAATTCGAATTAACAACAATATTAATCGTATAATATACTCAAGATAATAATATTACTATTGACCATATTAATATTATTCTCGCTTCGAACTAATATTATCATCAACTATCATCAACTATTTATCAGATAAAATATTAATACTAACTATTTAAGATTTACAATGAAATATCAACTATTAATACTAGTTATAATGAAATATTAATACTATCTTTATAGAGCTGCTTGACCATCAATTTCTTGACTGCCACGATATTGAGTTGTTGGCATTACTTATAGATTTTAAACCATGGGATGACTGCCACCATTTTGCTGCGCGCTAAAAGGCCACTTCTTCCTCACAAATTGAACTCCCAAAAGTGCAAGTAAATAAATTAAATAGTTTGCTAGGAATTAAGGTTTTGCAGCAATGCTACCAAATTTTCTAGCAATACTTACTGTCCATATTAATGACATTACGTGCTATGATAAGAGATGACGAATTTGGCAAAATCTAGGGATATCAAAATGATTTGGCAGATGTATGAGTATGGTGATTTGACAGACATGTCCTTTCAGTTTTCTTCAGACTTTAATATTACTTACTGTTGCACCTTACACCTGTAGCGTGTACGAAGAGATTACTCTTGGATATGCAAACCTTTCTTTTGACTTGGACATTAATGACAATACTTTTAATTAGCTGGAGTCTATTTACATGCGCTACCAACTGGTGATCAGCATTCCATTTTAAAATTTAGTTTGAAACTCTTGGCACAAAAGTTAGCCTTAGTTACTTTTATTATACTGGCACCATAATTATTCCTTCAACTACCCAATGTCTTGCTTTCAAGTAGTTTTTATATCCAACTAGCGCACTCAGCTAGTAAGGCTAAGTATTAATTTAATGGGTGACATCTACAGACTGAATTTGATGCAAAACTTCTCACCAGGTTTTGTGTTACGAAATAGCTTAATTGAGTTGGCAATGTTGATTTCAATCAAAGATAGAGATTCTACAAGAAAATTTTCCCTAACATCTCTTCCTAACTTTTTCCCATTTTCTTTCGATTGAAAAGGTAACTGTTCATGTGATGCGATCAGCACAAATCTTGGGGGGTAAGTTGCTTACCACAGTTCCAGTATTTTAAAAGCTCTCATTTTTTTATGTTTTTTTTGCATTTGTTTCTGCAATCAAAATAACTAATTCAAATGTGTATACAGAGATGCAATGGCTGTGCAGGCGATGGCTGGGAGTTTTAATTGATCTTTTTTAATTTTCTTTGTTGCTGAAATTTACAGATTTGTGGATACTGGGGAAAAAGTTTGGAATGACATAAAAAAATACTTGGTTCCTTTGTTTATTTAATTCTTATACCACCAATGTTTCCTGCTGATGATAGTTTCAAATAGAAAATAAATGCTTTTAGAAAAAAAATACTTCTTATGCTCCCTGATTTGTTCTCCTCCATTAATATTTCTATCATTTATTGATGCTGTGTAGAACAATGAATATCACATAGGTCTATTCATTCATACTCTTGCACAGAGGTTAGATTTTATTTTATATATATAAGGGTTTACAGGCTGCATAAATATTTTTTTTTCACAGACCTATGTTGTTTCAATGGACAGGGATATTAATATATATATGTTAAATTATTAAGACATTTTTAAATTTACCAGTGCCAAGTTCTTTATTTTCCCCAATTTGATTTTAATTAATTAATTAATTTATTTATTTTTAATCTGTTTAATAAGAATCCACATCTTTTTAGAAATTTTAATAAATACTATATATATATGCATATCAGACCATATACCAACAATCTTGTTTTCTCACTAACATATAAATATTTATTGAAATATAACAATTTATACGCAAGCTGTGATTTCTCTATTATGTCACATTATGGTTTCAATAATAAAGTATCTATACACTATTGTTTTTACTTTTATTTTCTTTGCAACATATACATATGGAAATAGCAAAATTTACACAATGGCTCCCTATACATGTATTTCAAGCTTGCAATACTATATTTTCACCCCTTTACTCTCCTTTCAAATGAGAAATCACTAACTTCATTTCTCCTTTGTACATTTCTTTAGAAATGACAAACCACATGGAGATTGCAATATCTTTTCTTCCTCATGTATCACATAAACTATCTTTGATCAAACATATTCACAATACAATAAAGCTTTCAAGGAACATTTTCAAGAACAAGAGAAGAAATCTTTATTTGAGGTATACCAAGGAAATAAAACATTAAATAACATTCAAGTATATTAGTAGGATTCTCAAATAGATACACCCCAATAAATGAATAAATAAAATTTGTTCTCTTCACCTTTTCATTTGATAATAGAATGTTGACCTTCAACATTACAAGCAAAATTAAGGAATAAAATGCATAACAAACAAATTAATAAGGCGTGCTCTCCACCCTACCATAATGGCATCATGGAGCCTCATGGGCTCTAGCCATACCCCCAAGCAAGGAAGTATTTTAGCTCCAAGATGATAAATGAAGTCCTTTCAAATTTTTACAAAGAAATAAGAATAACTTAGCACCAAATTTCATGCATCTAGGTTCTCTACCTTCTATTTTCAACCATAAACCATACAACATGTCACCTTCTTACAATAATTAAACAAAGGGGAATGAAAGTAGGGAGAAACTTATCTCTCTTTTTTTTTTGGTGAGGGAATTAAACTCTCTATCCTTCTTCCTCTCCAAGCCAAGCCATCTTGATCACTCTCTACCATCTCCATTAGAGTTCTCAAAAAGGAGAAGTGGGTAACACCCCACTCCTTCTTCCTCTCCAAATATATAAAAGTTTTACAAATTGCAACTCTTGGATGGAAAGGTGTGGAGTGTACCTCTCCCCATCAATGAAGGTCCTTTCCCCATTAATGAGAACATGCATTTGGACAACCACTCCATATTTCTACCCCATCCTTGTTTCAAAATTCGTCACTCTCCATTATGAGAGCTTTTCAGAGGTCAGATCATGTTGTAGGGGCACTATTGTATGCCCACTTGACCCCTACCACTATGGTATAGACCCTAGGGGGTTTATTTTTGCACCCTAACCCAACAATTTGACCAACAACTCTCACTAAAATCCCACTCAAGGTTCCATCCGAGTTTCAAACTTAGCTAGGGGTTTCCAACACCTAATCCCCACTTATACCTCACATGAATCCCGTCTAAATGCCCTCACAACATTAGTCCTCCAATACATTAACTCAACTTGTTCATAGGCTTCGAATGGAGTCAAATTTATATCCTCATGAAGAAGTCTTTTGATTCGCTCTTGATGGTTCTCCCTTCTCATGCTAACACCATTTCCTTCCTGCACATTACCGGCGCGATCATAAGTATCAATTGTGTAACACATTAATATGTTAGCTAAACTTTCTAAGCTTTAACTACATAATAATCCATTTAGAATCTCAATTTGCATTCCACGATATACGGGTGCAATCCATCTTCATGGTAGTGACAATAGAACAAAATATCAAAATGATATGCAAGAATATTTCCAAGAGATCACCTTATTTATTATCCACAATATGCTTAATCATCAATTCAAGAAAAACATAGAACAATTTATGGTTTTATTATGTACATACAAGACAGGGTCTTACATACGGGATGGGTGGTGCTCAATACATTAAACGTGCTTTTGAGAACTATATAAACAATGCTTGAAGCCTTTGTTCTTCAAATATGTATATAGTGCATTTTTGTAATGTGATTACGAGCACTCCCAACTATGGACACTTTCCTACTTTTTTGTATGAAACTCGTAAAATAAATAGTATTTTCCTAGTGCAAAAAACAAGGTTGTGTTCCTTGTTGTAAATAAACATTCCTCAAGTTTCATAGAAGTTTGATGTAAATCACATTCTAATTATGTCACTTTATAATGATAGAAATTCCTTATTTGTACATGGTGTTATACATATGCAATAGTATTCATACTTATCTCTCATGAATTTTCTTGTATAGTTTATTGCATTGGACTACACTTTATGGCATTAGATGCCACCTATGTAGCATTCTAAAAATGTGCACACATGATTGTAATTAAGAATATAACAAACAAATAAATAAACTATGCTTTTTTTTTTAGTAAGCTTATATATTTACAACCTTTTCACATATAAGTTGTCAAATGTTGTATTGAGTATGTGAACACTTTGCAATTAGTAATATTAGTAAAAAACAATAAATGAAATGCATTCCTTTTTTGTAGTTCTAAAAATTTTACAAAAAAAGATACACCCATTCTTCACTCCAAACTTCAAACCTTATCGATGTTATAATGTCATTATGTTTGCATTAAAAATGGCAATTTATTTGTAGTGAACATTTGAGTTGTTTGTCATGCCATTCAATTGTGCTCACCACCTTTTATACTCCTTATATCCACAGGATCAAATGTGTCTCAATACACACAATCCTTTTGAGAAGTACATATACAAGTGCTTTCTATAGGTATGTTTCCCAATTCAATATTTATTCTTTATCGCTTTTTTAACCTTAACGATATTCCATCATCTTCAACTATGCATCAACTTAGATAGATCAATTAGCAAAAATATGTAAATTTCTAATAATAAAGTTATTATAGAAGTTTAGTTTTTTTTCTCTCTCCACCTCTCTATATCTTGTCAGTATCCCTGTCTCCCTTGTCTCTTCCTCTCTCTTTTATGTCTTTCACTCTCTATATGTTTGTCTCTCTATATCAAATGGCATGGTACCTTCAGCATAACTTCTCAAGGACACATGTCATTATTAGATTGTTGTTGTGAAGCGACTAGTCAAAAGTTAGTTTTCCTTTTATCTATCTCACTTTCCCTTTCCATATTTTTGTATAGTCCACTCATTTTAGTATATAGAATACATTGCATGCTATTTTGTTTCCTTTTTTTCCATACATTCTATATTGAAGTATGATTGTTGGTTAATTTCATAAAAGATATCATACATTTTTTTTAAGTTCTCAACAAATTAGACATTATATCTTTTTTTTTTTTATATGTACAATTATTTTAAAAAAGGATTTCTTTGAATTTTTCCCTTAACATATATTTGGAAAATGCTTACAAAACCTTCTCTCCCTTACCATTTGTTCCAATTTCTTCTTCTATTTTTCGTAGCATATGTTCTCCTTTGTCGTCACAATGATCATGGTGTTTCGCATATTTAAATGAAAAGGGCATATACAAATGAACACTTTCAGATTACTTTTCTAACAATTTTTTGTACATTAACATTCCATATATTTACATGTTTTTGTTTCCTCTTTTGTTCCAAATTATTTTATCACACCATGTTATCTCCTCTCAATCTATAAAATATGTATGTACATATATTTATGTATATAACCTGTCTATTCTACTAGTTATCTCACAAATCTATTTCATTGCTTTTTTCCTCAGCATTCCTTATTATGGAGGCAAAAAAAGCATGCAAGAAAAACGTTCTTGTCAAAATGAGATGAAACGTAAACTATACCATGCAAGGAAATATGAAATTAACAAACCAAGAACTAAAGCCAATAAAATTTGTGTTGTTGGAGCATCAATATCTACAATCTCTCCTCCTATTACCATACCCAACCTATAAAGAATTGCACCTCCCTCACAAAATATAGTCCATCCTAACCCAGTTATCAAAATGCCCCTTTCGCCACTTATTCCACATGAGTTCATTCTACCTGCATGACCAAAAAAGGGAGTTTTGGAATTTATCGAAGAACAAAAGTATGTATTTTTTTTTACAGTTGGATAGTAGACACTGTTTCTTATTTTTTGGGAGGCTACTCATAAGCTTATTTGTAACAACATTCATTCTTTCAAAAACCTAATTATCATAGTTAAACATGTTTGTAGGCACATTTAGTACACTAAAGCCGAACAAAACAACGGCAACATTGACTACAAATGCCATTGCAGATATTCTTGCAGGCATATTTGGTTTGAGCTCTATTTTGCAAATTGCATCCATTAACTCCATTGAGTAGGCTAGATCTACCTTTGTCAAATACCATGTTCAAATTTTTGGTGGGTTACACACACATCATGCTTTACTTCCTGGTCAATTCAATGATCTTGTGTTGGAGTCCAGGCTTTAGTGAAAGGTTCTATTGTCCTACTTAAACAGTATACTTCAAAGATATTCCATAAATTTACGTATGTCCACACTTTCCCAAAATATTTTTCTTCATTTGTATTTTCCTCTTGCATACTCTTACTAAATGTATCACTTTTCAAAATTGCAGGGCTATCATTATTGAAAATTTTAAAGTAATTTCAAACAATGCACCAATTTTTGGAACTCCAACTCCTCTCCTCCAATCTACAAGCTCTCTCCCATCAAATATCTCTCTAGGCCCATTGGGATCCTCTTAATCTAGAAATGATTCATTGCAAGAAGATGGAGAGCCTCAGACTCAACAGAGTATATGCCCTTTTAAACCAATTCCCATCAAAATGTTAACACCCAACCATAAGCATTGGACCATTGAGGGTCAAGCCTTGATGAAATCGTCAATCCACGAATATAAAAATAATGGATGTGATGGAAAAGTTTTTGGATTTGATTTCGTAGACATAGCAAGCTTTGAAATTCATATTTCTTGCTTCAACGAACAAGTAGAAGATTTTTACCATGTTATTCACTCTGATAATCTTTATGTCATCTCCAACGGTCGCATGAAAGTTGCAAACACAAAATATAGTTCCTCCACACATCCCTACAAATTCATTCTCCATAGCTCATCAACTGTAACTCCTTCCACATCCTTGAACTCCACAATACCCAAACATAATTTTCACATTAAAAGCATCGATTCATTGTCCTCATTGCCTATCAATTCCCTTGTCAATGTCATTGAAATTCTTTTAGCTATCTCCCCTACATCAACCATTCATAAAAGAGATGGTACAAAGACAATCAAATGCGCTACTACAATTGTTGACATGTTAGCTTGTACCATAGATGTTACGCTTTGGGGTCATCATTGCTATATTGATGGGATACAAATTTTTGATATACCAATACAAGCAAACCCAACTGTTATTTTGATTAAATCAGGGCGTATTACCTCCTAGTGTGGGAGAGGTCTTGATACCATTTTCCCAACTAAAGTTCTAATGAACCCAAATTTAGTAGAGGCCTCGAGCTTACAAACATGGTACGCAAATACAGAAATTTCCAAGCCCTTTAGTTTGATAGAACTATAAAATTTTGAAATTTTTCATGGCTGCATATACCCGTTAGTTCCCAAAAAATGCCCATACCATATGCTCATGAATCCACTTTGCATATCATGTTTTCCCATGTTTTAGTTTGTTTTCATCATTTGGTCCCATGGAATTCATCTACCCTGAGTATTTCAATGTATAATTCATGTCAGCAAGAGTTCAGGAATGTCATACCAATATGATTTCATCTAAAGACACATATCGGCAAGACGTAGATCATTGTCTCAGTGACAGAGAGATCCTATCGGCAAAACAACATGCATCAGTGTAAGTCATAACAGGCTTATTTATGTCTTATCGATCGTGGTGCAATTCTGGAGCATCAAAAAGGAATCTAAAATATTCTCAAAATGTTTCCCAGAAGAGTGGGTCCTATCGGCAAGAAATTCTTCATCGATATAAGTCATAATGAACTCATGTGTGTTATACCGATGAAGTGCAATATGATTGTCAGCAAGACCTAAGTCATCGGTGAAACGTCCTGAAGCATTCATTTGGTTTTACCGATACAACAAAGGTGGATTCTAACAATGTGTTGGGGTGATCTCATAGAGTCCTACCGACCCCCTATGTTATAGCAACAAGATTACATTAGGACTTGGATATATGTTTGATCTTTGGCAAGACTGGCTTCAGCGGGGAGAGATGCAAAAGGTCATGCCGAATGAGGTTCCATCGGCAAGAAAACATTATGTCTCAGTGATCAGAAAGAAAACTAAAGGAAACATCTCGGTAGGACTTGAGTAGTCGGAGAAATG
>VDFB02325508.1:110163-125972 GCA_007258455.2 Sequoia sempervirens
AGTTATCTATTCAAAGGTTCCCTTAAAAAATTATGATATACCTTAGTGTATGTAAAATTATATATAAATCAAACATATATATCATTATAATTCTATATAAATTTTGACAGTCTATCTAAAATATCTCCTTTTATCTGATACAATCTTCTTAAAATTTTGATTGTATTCTATGGAAAAAATCTCTAAATACTGCCATACGGCCATCAAATTTAAGCCCTGCCTCCTACCCCCACTCTCCCTTTCTCTCCCACTCCCTCCATATCTCTCTCTCAAGTCATAATTTAAAAAGAATATACTTTATATTTATATTAATATTAAAAATTAATTTTTAATAGAGGGGGTTCGACCAAACATCTTTAGAATGTTTGACCGAACCCAATTTAAATCTATTTTTTTATTCTATGTTGAATGGGTTTGGTCGAACCCCTATTCGACCGAACTTTTTTTTTTGTTCGACTAAACCCACTTATTTTCACCCTCATCCCTTGAGGCACCAAAATTGCTGAGAATTTTGCACTTCGAAGCTCGATTGAAAATGGAGGAGATCTCAGAAACCCAACTAGTATCAGGTTCCCGTCAAAATGAGCTATCCAACGAATACAATTTTAATATGTTTTGATTATATTATCTATTTATTTTTTAAGTTTTATTAAATATAGGATTTCACCGAAAACAAAACTCTTTGTTTTGCACATGTGGAAAAATAGAAGATTATTAAAAAAAAAATTAAAATATGAGTGCACTAGATATTGGAGTCCTTGATCCAACCAAAAAAAAAAATTCGATACATACAGTAAAAGTTATGCGTTATACAGTCGTGTTATGTCTAAATTGTAATTGATTTGACTTTGAAACTTGATTAAAGAAAAAATATTGAATAAAAAACTATCTAACCAAGTGGAAGTACTAGATATCGGAGTTACAAATCTAAATTTGAAAGAACTGGAATTTTATCTTTCAAGGAAAAAAATCTATGCGTTATACGGTGTGCGTCATTTTTTAAAAATGTTGTTTTTTGAAAAAAACCAATTTGCGTGGGAGATGGAAAAATAAGTGCAATCTGATTCCAAAAATTTTGAAAAAAAATATTTTTAGAATCTACAGACAAAATGTGACAAGACTCTAGTTTGCATCATCTTCAAATTCCTCACGGTTTAACCACTATAGGTGCCCGAATGTGAAGATTTAGTTTTAAAAAAAAAAAAACAATGTCCAGTTTGGCCAAAAATTTAAACCACTATTGTGGGATCACCCCTTTAAGTTTCATTCATTTTTGTTTACATATGAACACATTAGATTTAGCCTTGATATTGCTTATACAATTTGTATCGAAATAAAACTCATTTATCCACTCCCATTTGCCAGTGTGGATAAATTGCTTTAGGAGATAAACAAAGGTCAAGTCTGCCTTATTGTTATAGGTACACCCACCTAGGTCTGGTAGCACCTGAAGAGTAGAAGGTAAACTCATTTGACCTTATTTGTTACCCTAAAATGTATCTAGATATTGGCAACCTCTAGAGGTATCTCACCTGTGTTTTTGAGAGCTAACAAGTTCCTTGTCAAAAAATAACCTTTCTCCCATAAATTTTACAAATCCTATCAATATCTCATTTGTTGTAGATAAAATCATGCTTGAAAAGAAAAATATTTGCATAAAGGCCTCCATTCACCTTGACAACTTCTATTACCTTTCATGCCCTCTATTGGTGGACAATAAAAAGTGTAAGAAAAAGGTTTTACAAACTTCTCCTACTGCTTTTTGTTGCCCAAAGTTCTCTATAGATCTCCTTGTATGGGTGATCCCACAAAGCTGGTTTACAATTTCTGGGAGGAACGGATTTTTGCTAAAATCACATATTTTTAGAAAATATAATGATTTAAGCCTTAAAAGATTTCATTTAAATAATTCCAATTGAAGAGGGTTTGATCAAAATACCTTAAATCAAACCCCCTTGAATAGAACCTAGCTAGTTTTAAACCATACCTATAATAGTCTCTTTTACACCTATCAAAATGCTGATAAAAAACCACTTTTGATTTACCTTTTGGGGGATGAAATTAATTCATTTAAAATTTAGTTTTTGCAAGTATGTAGTGCTTATTATAAGCTTCCCAAAAAGTATAATTTTAAATAAATTTAATTTTATTATTATATTTATTTTTTATTTCTTGTGAATGTAGGTTTTTCACCAAAAATCAAGCTCTATGTTCTGCACATGTGGAAAAATAGCAGATTATTAAGAAAAGAAAATTAAAAATATTAGTGCACCAGATATTAAAGTCCTTGATCCAACAAAGAAAAAAAATGAATTTCGATACATACAAAAAAAGTTATGCGTTAGATGGTCGCACTATGTCAGAATTATAATTGGTTTGAATTTGAAACTTGATTAAAGAAAAAATATTCAATAAAAAACTATCTAACCAAGTGGAAGAACTAGATATCAAAGTTACAAATCTAAATTCGAAAGAATTAGAATTTTATCCTTCATGGAAAAAAAGTTATGCGTTATACGGTGAGTGTCACTTTTTAAAAATGTTGTTTTCTGAAAAAAAACTAGTTTTCGAGGGAGATGGAAAAAGAAGTGAAATTTGATTCCAAAAATTTTGATAAAAATATATTTAGAATCTATAGACAAAATTTCATGAAACTCTAGTTTGCATCATCTTCAAATTCCTCACGATTTAGCCGCTATAGGAGCCCAAAAGTGAAGATTTAGTTTAAACAAATTATTTCAGTGTCCAGTTTGGCCAAAAATTGTTAACCACTATTGTGGGATCACCCGTATGTGACTTTAGTTACATGCTAAAAATGGGTTTGAAAGATGCAAGTGGTGAACTCCTCAAAGTTACAACATTTGAAGGCCCAACAAATTCCTTAATGGATGTTGCCACTGAAGATTTTCAACTACTGCTTGTTGAACCTAATGCTGCTAAATATATTTTGGACCATATTCTTGGTAGCTAGTTCTACATTGATATGAGCATCAAAATGATTCCCTTTGCAAGACAAGAAACACAAAGCATTGTTATTACTGCCATAAAGCCAATTTAACTATTGCACTTCTCTCTTCTTAGCAATATTGTAAACTTGGCCTACCCATATATGTAAACATTATCAGCAAATGTGAATAGTTTTATCTTGTTATCAATAACATTACATTTCCACATATACATAGTTGTTGTTACATTTTGTTCCAAATTCAAATTTTAGTAGCATATGTTCTTCATCATCATCATGAAGAACGTGTGTGTTTCACATATGTAAATAAAAATAACATATATAAGTGAACACTTTCTGTATATTTTTTAACAGCTTACTATACATTAACATTCCATATATTTACATGTTTTTGTTCACCATTTTATCTCCTCTCAATCTATAATATATATACGTATATAGATGTATATATATACATGTATATTCTACTAGTTATCTCTTACAAATCTATTTCATTGGCTTTTTCCTCAGCATTCCTTATTATGGAGACAAAAAGTGAAAGTATGCAAGAAAAATGTTCTCGTCAAAATGAGATGAAATGTAAACAATACCATGCAAGGAAGGATGAAATTAACAAAATGAAGACATGGAGCCAATCAAATCTGTATTGCTGGAGCCTCGACATCCACAATGTCTCCTCCTCTTGTCATACCCAACCTTCATAGAATTGCACCTCCCTTGCAAAACATAGTTCATCTCAACCCAGTTATACAAATGCCCCCTTTGCCACTTTTCCCACCTAAGTTTTTCTCTACTAGGAAAAAAATTCGCTCTAAGTTAGATAGGCTCCTATCAAAAATGTCAAATTTTATGGTTTGCATGGAGAGATATCCAGGAATCAAAACTGGACACTCAAACGGAATACCTACTTGTTATAGATGCACATCTGAAAGAATGGCCATATGGACCCTGGTGAGCAACCTGAATGCTTACAAATTCTATCCTAAGTTGAGGAGATGTTAATAGCTAGAGTCATCCCAATTCTTCAAGCTACTTATGCAAGGGGGGCCAACTAAAATATAGTGGCCACACTATCTTCTTTCCTCAAGATATATCTATAGTTGCATCCAGGTCTATCCAGGCATATTCATGATCTTGATATACTAATAGTTAACATAGAATAGATCAGCCAACAACCATATATCTTCCATGCTAGTAGAGCATGTGTTCATGAGGCACTTCTAAAGATATAAGATGTGCAATGATCCATACTACAAGGATGTCCACATAGATGAGCTTGCATTATCCACTTTTCCAAAGTCTTCTATTGATGTCTCAAACCTTATTTATGCAACATCTACAAAACCTAGTACCACAAATATAGGCTTTAAGGAAACAAGCAATAGAGAATACAACCCCCATGAACAAAGCTTGTTGCCAACAACATCCTTTGTGTCAAATCTCCTGCATGCACATACTGAGGTCGAAGAAGTGTGTTTTTTGCTTCAACTAGGTGTCGGACGATGAACACCTTACCATAGTTATCAGTGCATTTGTTTGCTTCAACTAGGTTATCAATACATTGTTTGCTTCTACATGGAGGGTCCAAAACATTGTACAAAATCCACACCTTACCATAGTCTACATGCACCACAAATTTACTGCATTTCAAGAGGAGGTTTTGGAAAAACTTCTCTAGTGCATTTGAATATTAGTATAGGTAAAACCTTTCTTTCCACTTTTTGCACAATACATGTTTACTTTGATTGTTTAGTAGAAATCATCACTTCATTTTTTACATTGACAACTTGCTAAATATCATTTTTTCATAGGTATCAATGGAAACACAGAGGATATGCACACATCCATGGTTTTCTATGGCTCGAACAAGCACATGATATTAGTAGAGTACAATGGAATAATATTCAATTTGTACAAGGTTCACTTGATTACATAGATAGATATGTATTGGCTTGGAACCCATGTAACCTCCATTTGAGAAGTGAAACATTTCATCGTTCTTTTCTTGATGATCCTTTTTTGTTGGATACAACAAGGATCTTGTCATGCGACCCTTCAAGGGTCAAGCCACAATAGTGGTTTACAATTTGATGGAGGAAGAAAAACTGAGAAAAAATGACCCCATGGCAAAAAAATTGGTTTTAGGGGTTCGAATGAACCTATAAGTTCGACCAAACCAAAGAGGGGTTCGACCAAACCTATTTAATTACTGGGCCCACATTTCCCACCTAAAAAACAAAAGGAAAATTATTGATTTGAGGTTCGAGAACCCCCTGGTTCGCTAGAACCCCCTGGTTCTAGCGAACCCCCCTTTTACCTAATTTTTGACCTTGTTCACAAAAAAAACCTATTTTTTTACACTTCAAAGCTTGGGTTGAGGATGAAAATGGAGGAATCTTTACAAACCCAACTGGAATCAGGTAGTCCTTGGAACAAGCTATCCAACGAATATAAATTTAATATGTTTTGGTTTTATTATGTACTTTTTTTTAAGTTTTATTAAACATAGGTTTTTCATTGAAAATGAAGGTCTATGTTCTACACATATGGAAAAATAGTAGATTATCAAAAAAAAAAATTGAGAAATATGAGTGCACCAGATATTGAAGTCCTTGATCCAACCAAAAAAAAAATGAATTTCGATATATACAAGAAAAGTTACACATTATACGATCATGGTATGTCTGAATTGTAATTGGTTTGACTTTAAAACTTTATTAAAGAACAAATATTCAATAAAAAACTATCTAACCAAGTGGAAGCACTAGATATCAAAGTTACAAATCTAAATTCAAAAGAATTAGAATTTTATCCTTCATGGAAAAAAAGTTATGCGTTATACAGTGTGCGCCACATTTTAAAAATGTTGTTTTTTGAAAAAAACTAATTTTCGTGGGAGATGGAAAAAGAAGTACAATCTAATTCCATAAATTTTGAAAGAAAAAAAAATTAGAATCTATAGACAAAATGTGACGAGACTCTAGTTTGCATCATTTTCAAATTCCTCATGGTTTAGCTGCTATAGGTGCTCGAATGTGAAGATTTAGTTAAAAATAATAATTTCAGTGTCCAGTTTGGCCAAAAATTGTAAACCACTATTGTGGGATCACCCTCAACTAACTATTGTGAATTGGTCAACCACGTTGAATGACACACAGAGTGTAGTTTGCTAACTTTCCTTAGGAGGAAAGGGCCATCTATTGTATGTCACTATAAAGCACCATGGCCTATGCAAGATAAGTCAACTCTTTCAAATGACGAGACCATTTGCCCAAAGCACACATCAACTCACAATGATGATTGCTTGAACCTCCACAACCCATCTATCCTATCTATCTAGAGGGCTAATGTAGATTGCCAGCCTATATTGTCAATTGATGATGTCCTCAAATATATTGCAAAATATGCAGCAAAAGCTGAGCACAAATCCAAAACCTATCATACCATGTTATCCCACATCTCAACCAATTTAGAATAAAAAATGCCTGCCCCAATAGCTTTTCAAAAATTACTTACTGATAACCTTGTCGATCATGACATTAGTGCCCAGGAAATTTTCCACCTTTCACTAAAATTACCCCTCTCCATATCCAATAGGACATTTGTGTCTTTAAATGTTAATCACCACAAATTTCAATGTGTATCGATCTTGCCCACATCGGTTACCACATCACCTACATACATAGATGCCTACATGGCTCACCCCATTCACTTAGAGGCCATGGCCCTCATTGAACTGACCCAAAAATGGACCTTTAAAGCATCTCAAAAAAATGAGCAATGGAAGCACTGCCCCCACAAAGCAATTGTTCGTGTCTCGCCTAGGTTCACAAGCATCCCTGCAAGAGATGAAAAAATCTTTCATGACTTTTGTTGGAGTGAACTAATTCTACACCACCCATTCCAAAATATTTACATCGATTTTGGGTCCTCTAAACATCAAATTATATCACAATGGGAAAGGTTCTCTTCTACATATGGGCCATGGCATGTGCACCACACACATCCAAGTCCAACTGAAGCATTGGATGCTAGTAGTAGCTCAAGTGGTGACCATATGTTGCAAGGACACAACCCTCAAAAAATGGCAGGTTCTCTCAAGTTTGTACCCATACCTTCCTATACAACTTGATGCACTAGACATGCTTGGTCAACGTGACATTGGCATGCACCACGAATGGCAACATACTAGCCTCACCCTACTGCAAATGCATTTTTCTACTACTTTCATAGACTCCAATCAGCCAACCTTTCAAGTGCACCAAATTCTCAATGAACACACCCTTATTACTATCTCTACTCAGCAGCAAAAAGCATTTGATATAATTTGGTCTCATCTAAGCACTTTTCCATTGCAACCACCACTAAAGCTAATTGTGCAAGGAACTATAGGAACGGGAAAGTCACAGCTCATAAAGAAAATACAGTTTTCCCTCATAAGCTCAGCTCTAATTCATGAGTCACCATTACTACTTCTTGCACCTATAGGTGTTCCTGCATTCAATATTCAAGCATCAACAATTCATTTTGCTCTTTGCATTCCAATAAAAGAAATGCCCCCCCTACAAGAACAAACACTTGTGACCTTCCAAGAAAGCATGCACTTTATTAGGTATATTTTAATAGATGAGATGAACTTCATTGGTCCAAAGTTGCTTGAACGTATTGACATGATACTATGGAAAATTCCCCGTCCACAACCACCTACCCTTTGGAGGGCATTCAATTATTCTCTTTGGTGACTTGGGCCAACTACCGCCAATTAAAGATATCCCCATGTATGCTTCTACATCCTATGGTGGGACTCTATGGCACAGCTTCACAATAGTGGTTACTTTGACAAAAATATTTTGACAAATTGGTGATGATCCTTCCCAAATTGCTTTTCGTGCACTTCTCTCCAATCTACAAAATGCAGAGCCTACACAAGAAGACTGGAAAGTTCTAATGTCATGCTCTAGTTCCTCACTCAATTCTATAGAAAACTATTTTTTCTTATCTGCCATACATCTATTTGCAACAAACGAATTGGTGTTACTACACAACAAACATATGTTGTTGTCTTTGGCAACACCAATTGCACTTTCCACTGCAAAGCAACTTAGGGGATCAACATACACAAATCCAGATGAAGAACAACTTCAAGCTTGGATTTTTTTATCTATTGGCCAAGAGGTCATGTGTTATGCTCAAACATATGGGTCAAAATAGGTCTCGTGAATGGTGCACTTAGTCAAGTCAAAGCAATTATATATAGTGAAGGTGAGAAACCACCTCAACTATACTTTTTTGTTGTTGTTCATTTCAAGCATTACATTGGACCACCTTCAGACCATAACAATCCAAATAATGTCCCAATAACCCCGCTCAGTCGTGGGCTTTGCCATCAAATTCCACTTAAAATGGCATGGGCATTGACAATACACAAGTCACAAGGACTAACACTTCCAAGGGCCACAATCGACATTAGCAACATAGACCGACAAGGCCTAACATTCACAACTATTTCAAGAATTATAGATCTACAAAGTCTTCGCATACACCTAGCCTTCACATTCCAACGATGTGCATGCATGCAACACAACCCATATGTTGCTCGTCAAAAAAGCAAAGAGAGCCGATTGAAAGCAATGTCAAATTCAAACTCCTCAAACGATTAAAGTGCATTTGAACCACTACAGGTATGTCAGAGTGATCCCACAATAGTGGTTTACAATTTTTGGCCAAACTGGACACTGAAATTATTATTTTTAACTAAATCTTCACATTTGGGCAGCTATAGCGGCTAAACTATAAAATTTTTGAAGATAATGCAAACTAGAGTCTCATCACATTTTTTCTGTAGATTCTAAAAATATTTTTTTCAAATTTTTTGGAATCATTTTACACTTCTTTTTCCATCTCCCATGAAAACTGGTTTTTTTTCAAAAAACAACATTTTTAAAAAGTGACATAGACTGTATAACGCATAACATTTTTTCCATGAAGGATAAAATTATAATTCTTTCCAATTTAGATTCGAACTCGATATCTAGTGCTTCCACTTGGTTAGATAGTTTTTATTGAATTTTTTTTTTCTTTAATCAAGTTTCAAGTCAAACCAATTACAATTCAGACATAGCACAACCATAACATAACTTTTTTTGTATATATCAAATTCAATTTTTTTTTGGTTGGATCAAGGACTTCAATATCTGGTGCACTCATATTTTTTTTTTTTGATAATCTTCTATTTTTCCACATGTGCAAAACATAGACCTTCATTTTCGATGAAAAACCTATGTTTAATAAAACTAAAAAAACAAATACATAATAAAACCAAAATATATTAAGATTATATTCATTGGATAGCTTGTTTCGAGGACTACCTGATTCCAATTGGGTTTGTGAAATTGATCCATTTTCATCATCAACCGAAGCTCCAAAGTGCAAAAATTCAGGGTTTTTTGGTGTCTCGGAGGAGGGATGAGGAATAAGGGTTCGAGCGAACCCCCAGGGGTTCGCTCGAACCAGGGTTCATTCGAACCCCCCTTTTATAAGGGCTTTTGTTTTCATTTTTGGCGGGAAAGCATTAAAAGGGTTCGCCCGAACCCAGGTTCTAGCGAACCCCTAATGGGTTCGGTCGAACCAGTATGTTTGTACGTACGAACCCCTAAAATTAATATTTTTGCCATGCATTCGTTTTCTATGAGTTTTCCTTCCTCACTTCAATTGTAAACCACTATTGTGGCTTCACCCGTCACTTTCTTATTTGCTTCACTACCAATATTTATATAGTTTATTTATTGTAAATTATATCTCTCTTCTTACTTACTACAGGCTCCTATCATTGCTAATTTACACTATGTTCTCATTGTCTAAGACCTACAAACTACTCAACCAAAGGTAACTAGCAATTTTTAATGAAGTTCAACTTCAACATTATCGTTTCTATGAGTTGTTTTCCAAATACTAAATATATCTTTTGTTTATTACAAATACATTGGAGTTCACTATGAGCGTGTTCCAATATCGCTATACCATTGTACTCAATTGCAAACATACTTGTAATGCAAATTAAACATTCTATAAAAACACTTTCTTTTCATCATTGTATATATATAATTATTGTACATTTTTTAATCTCATAAATTTAAGTTCCTTTTTATTTCTATACTATTTCCATTTAAGTTTTTAAATGTGTAGTTTTAATTTGTTACATACATATTGTTCTATTTCAACCAATATGTCTACACATAATCAAATAAAAATAATAATCATTTGCATTTAATTTATTTCATTTCTTGCCTTTTTAGATTATCTCAAATATTTAGTATTTCAACCAATATGTCTACAATAAATAAAAATAATAATCATTTGCATTTAATTTATTTTATTTCTTGCCTTTTTAGATTATCCCAACTATTTTGTATTTCAACCAATATGTCTACAATAAGTAAAATACATCCACACAATTATTCAGTGTAACCCATTGCACACCCAAAGATGCAATAACTAATTATCGTTAAATATGATTTGGATTCCTTCTTCTTGTTAAATAACAAATCCTTTCTTATACTAATTTAAATTATTTGGATTACTTCTTGCTGTTAAATAACAAATCCTTTCTTATACTAATTTAAATTATTCTTTATATTGGTGAAAGTCTCTATTGCGACTTATATTATATTGTCATGGACAAATTAATTCAGTGTAACATAAAAGTAGAAATCTTTCTTGAAAAAGTTTTCATAGGTGCTGATTACAATTCCCATTGTTTTTTATCATTTTTGTTTAACTGATACAATATTCAGGAAAAAAATAATATAGCAATGGCAAGAATGTTTGCACAAGACACAACTCCACTGTACACCACCTCTTCTAGGGATTTGATGTTAACAATAACGTCAAATCCTCTCACAGAGTTATTGTTTGGAGGTGCAATCTTTTCTCAAGTGAATGTCGGTGTGTCGTCCAACAGTATCAACCCATCACAACCCTGTGAAATCGAATCGTTATCAGTAAAAAAGCTTCCATTGAAGTCCCAATCATAAACACTGGATCAACAACTGGTTTTATAGAGTTCAAACCAATTCTTACATTAACAACGCAGTCATGAAAGTGGAAGGTGATGCACCCATCTGTTGTCAACAGTATTCTTGAAAGAGAGGTCACAAGTTCAAATCTTGTCTGGATATGTACGTCTCATTTGTAACACAGTTAGATGCTTCCCACATGAAGTGTCAAATAGTCCCATATTAATAAACCAAAAAGTAGATCACCGATATCATGAACTATAAAAAGATCCACTTCCATTTCCACAGTGCATAAGAACAGATTTTCTCATAAAAAAGTAGTACAAAGCAGCCCAGTTACAGACCTTGACGAAAAGATAAACAATGCAATCAAACTACTAATCCTCATCATTGATTGCAATCCTTCTTGGTAAATAAAACCCACCATTGCTTCTCAACTGAGAATCGTTTCAATGCAAACCACTGAGCAATAAATAGCTTAGCCGATAATGGCTTCTTATAATCTAAGGAGGTTTATCACTTCATTCATATCGATTTTATTGTTGTTTATCACTTCATTTTTCAGTATCTAAGCTTATCAATGATTATGACCAGGAAGCTAGCACTACAGTATTACCAACTAAGTTTATCTTTGATAGTGATTGAAGGCAAATAGAGTAGTGTACAATTTGCTTTATACGCCATCTCAAAATGAAATTTACAATGTCAAGTCAAACAAACAGTGTAGAAATACGATTATCAGTCTTTTCTGCTTACAGATAGGTATCTATCAAATCGATTTGGGTAGCCCATACCACTGGATTTCGTAGAGTCATTAGTGAAGTTGTAAGATCAAATTTGTCCATCAGCAAAAAGGTTTAGCAGAAGGATGGCTTTTTCATATGTACGTTAGAAAAATCAAGAACAAAAACAAGACTGATATTCTTATTAAAAAAACAAAGTTGCTCCTCTTAAAAATAAAACTGCACTTACATAAGATAGAGTTGTTGCTCTTACAAATAAAACTGAATAAAACAGATCGGATGCTCCTGGAGAAAAAGCTGTTGTTTGCTTCTTCCTCTAGATTGACTAAACACTCATATATAGTGTCAATAGAGTTCAAAACATAAATGGTCATAATTGAAAGTCTTCTGTGAATAGTATTATTGAGCATATGGGCTGCTGTCAAATATTAAATTAGGAGGAGGGCAGATGAAGATAAAAATAAGCTATCCATAAATAAAAGCCTGCCATATTAACTGCTATAGCTGCGCCCAGTTTCATTGCTGGAAGATTAACATGTGATTGCATTTATTTGGGTCGCTGGGATTACACTATCCAACAAAGAGATATCATAAACAACGAATCCGAGTGAATGTAACCACTCATTAACATTTACCGCCCCATCTATAAAACTCATTGTTTTACTCTCTCCTGGTTCTCCATTACTGTACAGTGACATAAAGGCATGCCATCCTTTCTGCGTTGGATGAACAAAATCCCAGAAGAACTTTTCATCCACATCAGAACACACTTCATATAAAGGCCATCCTACTTCGTCCACCTCTCCACACATATCAACCCCGCCTTTCTCAGCACAGCAAGGAACGAACAATTCCACAAAACCTATCACACAATTAAAGCAACAAACGTAAGATAGTACTGTTTAGAATGTATAGATTTAGAAGATTTGCCAGAAACGGAAAAAAGGCACAGATTTAGAAATACCAAATTGTTCAGGATTGGAGAAAATATAATTAGTTGCAGACACCAAATCTGTAATTATGATGGACACATTCTTGAGATTCGATCTGAGGCTTTCTACGCTCTCCCTCAGTAATCTCGTATGAAGAGCCATAAAGCCATCGTAGCTCGAATCGCAGGATGTCTTGCCGATCTCAGGCTCGCATCCAAAACGAGCAATATTACTCACTGCAAAATTCCTAAGTCCGACTTCATACAAATCTTTCACAGCGTCGATTATCCCATTAACCACAGGCTCCACCAGATCGATCAGTCCCTGTAATAAACTCACCAGAATGAGAAAATCAGATGATGTGAAATTTTTGCATGAAAAAAAAAGCCTCAGATTTTGAACTACCTCAGTGGAGCCGTTTTTGTTAGAAATGTATGCGTCGTAGTCGTTTCCACTCACGGCCATAAGCACTACAGACCTTGAGAGCTTTTGAAAATCGAATACTAGACTTTCTCTAATCACCTCCCTAAATTGCTCCACCTGTTGCGCTACTGTTGTGAAACCGAGGGATTGGAATACTCCACTGCCGGCCACTGCAAAATTCACTCCTTGTCTAATCTTGTCTGCATCTAGTTTACAGTCATGACTTCTCAGCAGCTCATAAGGAATTGGGAAGTGAAGCCCTAAAATATTCGCTGCACACACCATGGACAAATATTTATAAAATACAGAATACTTATAATCTTATATTACACCAATTGTTAGTGGAAGGAAGGTTTACCCCAAAAATCTGATTGGATTTTTCCAGAAGAAAATCTGCCTGCAGGATAGCCAGGCCAGGTCAAACCATATGGTCGTCTCCATGGCTGGTTTAAGCTTTGATTGTATGGATTACGATTTCCTGTGTCAGCATAAGAGTCTCCGAACACAAATAACGCTCGTGCTTTCTCCGCATTGCCTCGCCCTGCAAATCAACCAATTTAAATAAAAACCATTACTTGGGTACAGAATGAAGAAGGTTTGAAATGATATGTTGTATGACTGACCTGCAAATAAAGAGAGAATGATTATCTGAAACAGAAGATGAGAGAACTTGGCATCCATATCTCTAATCCTTAATTTCCTCCACTAAATTTGTAGCTACAACTCACAAATTGTTTGAGGTTTCCTGTGAGAGACGATATACATTTAGGCTCTAGAAATAATAATAATTTTATGGTCTTACGGGCAAAAGGAGACGAAATGATTTTTGGAACTAAACAAGTTAAAGCGTTGAAAATCAGTTCCTAAAGTACTCCGATCCATTTCGAGTGGAGAAAATCAGTTACTTCAAACTTTCTCCTTTAGCATTATTCGTATTTGTTTTATCCTCCTAATGTTTTCTCTCTTTTGCTAGACTAAATAAAGTAGCTTTTTGAGTTGATTAAGAAATAGTGCGTAGTTATAGAGAAAGGAAGTCCAAAATATATAATAATAGAATAAATATAGAAAAATTAATTAAACAGTGTTTTTATAGAGGAAAGAAGTCTAATATATTATACTAAATATAAAACAAAGGACGATAAATATTGTTTCCGAAATATATATAAATCTACCATTCATATCTTCATCTTAAGAAAAATAAAGGACAATTATTCATTAAAAACTCAAATCTGAAATTTTGACGGTTGCACAGTTATCGTGAAGAATGGGAGGTGGAATAGTGGTGTTTGCAGCGCCTTGACTTGCAGTTGTGGAGTCTCTCCTTCCCGTCAACACTGTCCACGATGGCCTACCAACTCCCAATAACAAACACCCTGGATATTAAACATGTTTTCCCTTAATTGGCACTGCCACTGGGTACTCAAAGCTATGAAGAAAGAAACCCAAGAGATTTCAAAAGAAAAGTACATATTGTTCCTAGTGGCATAGAGTTCTGCTACACTTTAAATGAATCCAAGACAAAATTAATGTACTCCCTGTCAGTTCATTAAGAAGATGGAATTAATGCATGAGCAGTAATTTCAAGGTACTATCTGTCTGCAGCACACTGTGTTTTTAGCGAGAAAAACGTTTCCACCGACTTAAAATTGGACATGGTCTAATTGAGTCCACACCCTATTACAACTCACAAGCATGAATAATTGATTGGCTTGTAATTTTGTTTCTACGAAAGAGAAAATCAGAACATGCCAAGAGAATCTAAGAAAAGTTACTTCAACTACAGAATCACGAGCAGCAATGGCAAGAATGTCTGCACAAGACACGACTCCACTTCACACAGCCTCTACTTGGGATTTGATTTTGTCGATAACGTGAAATCCTCCCACAGAGTTATTTGTTTGGAGCTGCAGTCTTCTCTCAAGTGAATGTCGGCGTGCCGTCCAACAGTATCAACCCATCACAGACCTGTGAAATCAAATCTTTATCAGTAAAAAATGTAAAAACAGGCCCAACATATAACTCAAATAATAACAGCAAACAGGGCAAAACAGAATTTAGAGAAAATAGTTGAAAAAAACAATTAATTTAGTTTTTATTATATTCAATCCAGCAATGTACATTCATCATTGTGCTGTTGGCAATTAACAGCTTTATATTTATAGTTGAGTTTGGAAATTTCTAATATTCTAGAGAATTCTAAAACGAGAATGTTCTTTGTCTTGGACAGCTTTTAACTTTTTCTAACTTATGGAAAAATCTATCTTTTTACAATTTTCAATTGTTTCTAATTTATAGAAAAAAAAAATTCTAGAAAATTCTTTTCTAGACAATCTTAATCTTCTTAACATCCCCCCTTAAGATTGGCTAGAAGAATACAAAGAAAATACAAAAGGGAGGAGAACATTATATTACTATCCCCCCTTAATGTTCACCTTTTGAATCCAAATTGCTTCCTTTCCTACTTCTTTTGTTGCTCTATATTTTGCTCCACAAGAAGAGAATGATGTAGTTGTTTGCTTTTTGCTACTCCATATAAGAGGACTTGATCCAAGATGAAAAGCATAGCCTCCAAGAGATTTTCGGTCATTTATATCACCACCCCAATCTGAATCATATTCTTCTTTCATAGCTCGCTCCCATTTTTTTTTCCCTCTAGCTTCCTCATATGATCTTGGGTCATTTACTTGTAATACTTTGGCCATGAGAGCACTACCATTCCTTCCTTGGATCT
>VDFB02325508.1:126979-158373 GCA_007258455.2 Sequoia sempervirens
TTGTCACCATTTCTGCAACTTCAGAGGCTTCGTTCAGGTTCATATGAACTCCTTTTCAAGTGCCTTTTTTTTGAAAGTGCATGATTTTTTGTCTACTTGAATCTACAATTAGTTTGAAGTGATCTTGAGTGGATTTTGTACTTTCAGCATATGGTCCTTTTTGGCCTATTTGGCACTTGTATTGCATAGATCTGAATTTAGGTCTTTGCTTATTTGTTCTAGTCTGTTATCAACCTCTTTATTGGTAAGTTGTAAATCAGAAATCATAAGCCCACTTAGCCAAGTTGCAAGTGGCCTATTGTACACTCACTACATTATAAAGTGCTGAAATCATCTATTTGTGGGGGGGTACTTCGATTGAGTGAATTTGGGGGGGTGTCTCTTGTGTGATTGTTCATATTTTCTCTCTTGTGCTCTTTCATTCCATCATGGGTTCATCTAAAGTTCCACTCTTAACTGCACATAATTATGGTACATGGAAAGTACGTGCATGGAGTAAACTAATGGAAAAAGGTTTAATTCACTACATTGATGGAACCATAACTGCACCTTCAGATCCTAAGGTAGATCCAACAACATTTATGGATTGGCTCACTAAAACTTCTATGGCATTGGGTACATTAAGAAAGTTCATTTCAGATGATCTTATTTTCCATGTTGATAAATGTACTACAGCTAAGGAAGCTTGGGATAAACTTGTTGCTTTGTATGGTAAGGTTGATAAGGTTAAGGGATACAAACTTGAACATGATCTCTTAAGCCTTGATCCCAAAGATTTTGATACAATTCAGGATTATGTCACTAAGGCAACTGAATTAAGAGTACAACTAAAAGATTGTGGTATTGAAAAAGAGGATGATCAATTGGTCTTCAACTTGTTAGATAAACTTCCAGTTGAGTATGTAGCCTTTGTTTCAAGTTTTCAAACTCAAAGATTGACAATAAGTAACTTCAAAACACCATCTTTTGAGGCTCTCACAGATCTTTTGATTCTTGAGCAAAATAAGTTGATGAAAATGGGTATTCTCAAGTCTTCAACTTCAAAAGCATTGGTGGTCAATCATAAGCAAGGCAAAGGGAAAGACCAAAAGCAATCTTCGCCAAAGCCACAAGGAGAGAACAAACAATCCACTCCTCCACAACAAAGCTCATCAACATCATCTTCTTCAAAGAAGTATAACAATTCAAGCAAGAGGGAGCAACCAACATGTGCATATTGCAAAAGGATTGGTCATGATGAGCATCGTTGTCATGTTAAACAAATTGATGGTGAAACACATCTTAAAACAATATCAACGCCTTCCCATATCAGAAGGACTCTGTGTCCGCTGCTTCTAGCCCTAAGGAAAAGGAACAACTCTCATGGCAGCTTAATCAAGCTCATCTCGCTAACACATCATCTCAACATGATAAACATAAGGGGCAAGCATTTCTTGCAGTTGCAGATTCCAATACAGATCAGTGGATCCTTGATTCCGGAGCTTCGCATCATATGACTTCGTGCAAGGATATGTACTCTTCATTTGATTCTTGTTCTCACCACCCATTTTGATGGAAAACCACACACACACTTCTTTACGGAAGTTTGTTGGAAGGTTCTAATAATGGCGTTGAAGAAGAGATTGGAGCATTTAATGATGTTCTATGTGTGCTACTTTTGTCCAAAGGAACATTCTTTCATCTATCCGAATTACACATAGTGGTTGGGAAGGGTGTAGAGTTCACACTAGATTCTATCATTGTTCGGGATTTGCATAGCAAGGCTCTTGTTGCAGTTGGGGAGGTTGATGATTATTCTCGGTTCTACACCTTCTCATATTTTTCTCTTATTGATGATTCGGTTCACCCTAGTGTGGACAAACTTGAGGGAGATTGAGTATGGTTACTTGAATCTTGGAGTGCTCACTAGTCCTGAGGTTCTTGAACCTATTGTTGATAATCCATCTCCTACATTGACTGATGTACTTGATGATACTTGTGTTACGATAGTTTTAGTGCCTTGTGATTTAGTGCAATAGTGCATACCTTGTCTTCTAGCAGCAATTTCATGGGATGACTACTTGATAGACATTGGAAGTTTGTTTATGGAATCCTACATTGCAGGCTTGGGAGAAACACTTGATTATTTACATCTTCTCTTTGATGAAGGTGATTCTTCTTCAGTTGTTGCGAGGGAACACTCTGACCCTCCTCTACATGATCAGTCTTTCGAGGTTGATGTGATTGTGGATGCATCTTTACAACAGTTGGAGGAGGCCACTTTCTCTTTTGAGGAGACATCGTCTTTGGAGTATGTTCTACCTACATCCTTGCTAGATATTGAGTTGTCTTTTTTAGCAGATGGGAGTGTTGTTGCAAAGGGGTTCTCACAGGTTCCAGGAAGTGACTACACTATTGCAGCTTCACATGGTTTTGGAAAGGCATCTTTCGGCATCGACACAGGGACACTTGAGCAGATTTCAGAGACTTCTTATACTTTGAGGGTTCTTCCTTCTTCACTTGTGGATTGGGGAGACTTCATTCATGCACCTTTGGTATTGTTTCTTCCCAAGGGGAGGAACGTTGTTCGACAGTTTTGGAGCAGTTTCTTCATTCCTTCTCGAGCATCTTCCATGGGTGATCATTGTACATTGAGGGGGGGCTACCTTGTCTCTCTTCTTGTATGGGGGACTTTTTCCTCACATGGGGTTTTTTCCTTCTCATGCCATATTCATAGGCTTTTGTATTTCATCTCTCTTTTGGGGGGTAGTTTTTTCCCATGGTTTTTCTATCTTTCTCCACTTGTGAGAGATTGCATTGTTTGTACATGGGTACCTAACATGGCCTAGTAGTCGGGACCCATCTTGCATTGTTTACTTTTGTGTACATTCTCCCTAAGTTGCACTTAAGGGGGGGTGTTGGTGTAATTAAATATTTTGTACCTTGTCCTAGGTCTTGATTACACCTTAGTTAAGTTTACTTAGGGACCACATAGGAGGTTGTTGGAGATTTTCCACCTTTGGTGGAGTTGACATCTCATTACTTTATCATTTCCACCTTTTGTGGACACATCATGTGATTATCTCTCCACCATTTGTGGGAGATCCACCTTTTGTGGAGATTATCACATTATCTTTTTCCACTTTAGGTGGAGTGATAACTTTTCATTGTTGTCTCATGTCATAAGATTACGACACTTGTCATAATCTTATGCCCTTCTATGTTCTCACCTTGGCTATATATCCAAGGGGTCTCCTATGTACTATTAGCTCATTACATTCTATCATATTGACAGAATACAGTTTATTCTTGTCATCTTATTTCTATCTCTCTTATTTTTGTGCTTTCTATTAGGCCTCTAGATCTTGGGTGGCTACCTTCATAGCCAATTCTTACAAGATAGGTGGATCCTCAATGGACATGGCATTGATGAATATTGAAGAAATAGATTGGTTTATAACCTAAATTAGATATATTGAGAAAAATATAACTAAAATAATAACACAATTGAAAGAATATAAAGCAACAATGAACTTAGAGAAGTTTGACCATATTTGTAAGGATACCATGGATGTGGTTGCTATGAGGAAGAAAATAAAATAAATAGGGGAGGAATTAAAGAAATTGTTAATTGGTGAAGAAGATGAGATAATTTTAGCAATAGAGTAAAAGAAGTCACCATGAAAATTTAGAGTTTTCCAAGGAAACTTTGGAGATGATACAAGAGCAATTCCTACGTTGAGGAAGAAATCAACTCAAATAAAATTAAAGATAAATCAATTACTAATGATGTGTTATCAAATAGCACATTCCCCAAGCTAAAGAGACACTATGAGGAGATGAACCTCATGGACTAAGAGTCACCTCCCATGTTGTCAAAATCAGGAAGAATTTCTAAAGTCCCTTATGTAGTGAATCTTTAATTGGGTTAGAAAAAACATTATCAAGAGGAAAATATGCATGAGATTTGTCACAAATATTAGGAATTGAGTTCTTAGATGTTCACTCCCCAAGATATAATGGTAGAGGAAGGACTTTGGTGAAGTAAAAAAAAGTGAAACTAGGAAAAAAAGCCATGATAAAAAGAGAGAAAGAGATCCAATAGTAGAGAATAGATTAGGAGAACTTGGTAAGGTGGCTATCCTGATGACTATTATACTAGGTAAGCAAGGTACCATGTAAGGGTACATCAAAGAGACCAAAATAGTTAAGAAACCTAGCTAGATCCATCATGCTATCAAAAAAGTTGTCCAAGCCTCCCAATTTTTTAGATAGAAACAATGGATAGTTGAAATCCCTTCTAAACATCCACAAGTCCCCTTTGTTGTTGCTTATATGATTTTCTAAAAAGTCCCATAGGGAAACTCTATCAAGGTGAGAATTAGGATCATAAATGTTTATCAAGTTCCATGTTTTAGAGGTGATAAGATCTTCAAAAGAGACCATCACGTAGTTCTTACTAAAAAAACTAATTGTGCCCTTTAATCTAGTGGGGTTCCACAAAGTATCTATACCCTTCGAATCTCCTTCAGCATCACTAACAACATAACTGGCACTAGGCCAAAAAATTTTTAACAACCTTGTCAAAGGTATCCTTTTTCATTTTTTGTTTCTTGGATAAATAATATGTTTACTTTATAATTAGACATACAAGTCTTAACCAAATGTTGTTTATAGGGATTGTTTAGGCCACTAATATTCCAAGGGATTAGCTTCATATTAGAAACTGAGCAAAAAGCAACACCACCTTAATGTTGCAAGGAGGGGGGAGACCATTCCCCCTTACTTCTTTTTTGACTTGGTTCTTGAGAGAGCATCAAGATTCTTTTGCTTCATTGAGTCCAAATATTGAATAGTCTTTATTTTTGAAGTACTTCTAGGATGGCCTACCCACTTTGTTCCCTCCCCCAACATCAGGTTTCTTCTTCTTTTTGGATTTGGTGTTAATTTGGTTCCAATCATCATCAACTACACCTTTTATAGGAGAGGATGGAAAGCCCATCTAGGCCATAGCTTCCTTAATTTTTTTCCTTCCTTATGGTTTAAAGATAGTTTATTTTCATCCTTAGACTGTGTTACCACTGTTTTTGTCATTCGTCAAAAACATGTCTTCTATACAAATTTTAGCTAAGTCTTATGTAGGCAACATTTTAGTCAATTATTGTAACTATATTGGTCAGTACCTGAGTTTTTAAAACCTCTCCATTCTCCATCACCATGGTAAATTTTAAGTGTTTTAGTGTCTTCTTGTATGATAGTGTTTGTTTTTAAGTTATTTGCACTTCTGTAAGCCCCATTTTGGTTGGTGTTTAATTTATTTTGGTATTTCCTCGAGTTTATGTAACTTTGGTGGTCTTCGAGCAAGTTAGTAAAATCTTCTCTTTTACCACCAGAAAGATAAAAAGGGATTTGAATATATTATAAATTAGAAATTGAAGTGTTGGCAGTATTTCATAATGGTTATAGAGCTCACAACAGTCTTTGCCAACATTAGATGAACAATCCATCATGTCGATAATGTAGTTGTTTCCTTTCAAATTTTCAAAAGATAGTTATAATGAGATGATAATGTGAAAGGTTACACATGCCAACATGACAAGGGGATATCATTCATTACTCATCTACTTATGCATTTATTGTAGGGGGATAAAAGGAAGTTTAAGCTAGTAAGAAGAGCATTATTTAGTTGTGACACTAAGAGATACAGAGAAGGGGGGCATACTATCATAGACATTATTTCTTGAGTTCCACAACTATTTGAGGTATTTCTTTCCCTACATATTTCAAAAAAAAATCTAATTATAGTTTGGGTTTAAAATATTTTTAGCATTACAATCTATTATGGTGCAATTAGACACAAACCCTAGGGTCCCAATCACCATGAGGTACAAATATCATAGTTATGAATATATTTCTAGTCTAACCTGCACCATGCCAGAAATAGGAGATACCAAATTAGTGCAAGTGAATTTGGAAAAATTTAGGGAGAATTTTAGCAAACCTATAGTGTCAAAAAAGTGTCCTTAACTAGGGAAGGAATAATTAATGATAAATTAGACTTAATGTCACCTTGGTCTAGTTTTGTGAGGTATTTCACACATCCACATTAGGTCTTGGGCCCTTTTAAAGCTAAATTAACTTAACTCTATGTTAATTTAATATTGTAAAATGTATTTATTTACATCTTCACATTAAATTTGGAAGGCTTGTAAACAAAGTGGACCTAATCTATTGTTGTAATGTGTTTTACATATTCACATTGGGTTTAGGGCCCTTCTAAGCTAAATAGACCAAATTTTTCCTTAATTTAGAGTTGTAAAGTGTATTTATTTACACTTTCACATTGGATTTTGAGCCCTATTGTATTTATTACCTCTATATCATTATTAATAAGCCCCTATGAACCCTATGGTGCATTCCAAGGAATAATTTAATCAAAAACCCGACTAGATCAATATAAAAACTTAATTTATTCACTCCCCGACATTCTAGTAGGAAAAAAGGCCCCTGTGGGACCCATTCATCACTTTGGGTGAATGAGTCCCATTTAGGTGGGACTCATTTTCCCAAGGTGGCGAATGAGTCCCGTTTGAGTTATTTTTGTGGTTTGAGTGGGAAAAAATGGGTTTTAAGTTCAAATTTCTTCAATGTCGAACTTGGGGATCAAATTAACAATCATGTGAGTGAATTTCCTATATAAGAAAGATTTAAAATCCTCATTTCATCTAAGCAAGATAATGTATTCAAGTTTTCAAGTCAACCAAGCAAGGGTTAATCATTTCAAGTCTTCACAAGGTCATCAAGATAGATTTCAAGATCAATTCTAAGGCATTCAAGAGCAAGATTATTCATTAGTTGTTGCTACAATTCAAGATCCATCATTATGGAAATGTTCTAATTGCATTATTTCATGTTCATGCTTCATTATATTATTTCTTCAGTCAGTTTAATTACCTAAAATGGGTTTGACCAAGGAAAACCCCTATTCCCTAACAATCAACATTTTCTCTCTTTCTTTGTGTGATTGTAGATCTAAGTGCTTTGAAGACTTGAAGATCATTGAAGAATAGGTTACAAGATTGTTGGAGTTGTCTCCCCATTTGATAGGTCATCATATTCACAAAAAGTCACCTACATGCCCGAAATTGCCAGTTTCAGATCCAGAAATCAAGAGGAATAGGAAGAGAAAACATTAAAGACCAAATTTAGACCTTCAATTTTTAAAAAACCTTAAGTGGACTCATTTTCCAAGATTGGCGAATGAGTCCTATTTCAAGGGTCAATTTTGAGATTTTTGCAGTTTAAGATACCCTTTTTTGAGAAACATGTTCCTGTATAGAAACCCTGATCTGGGATTGATTCGCCCATAATGGCGAATGAGTCCCACCAAGCCTAAAAAGTAGCAATTTTAATATTTTAGAGCTCCATTCCATCTCTCTCTAGATTCCAGGTGCTCACTTTCATTTTTGTAGCTTTTTGTTTTGTGTCATTGTCATTTCTAGGTCATTAATTAAAGCATTGCATCAAACTAGGGTTTTGCATTTCATCCTTCATTGTATTGTCTTTCCAAATCTAAACTTGATGGTGAACCCCTCTTGTAATATGAAATCATATCCTAGGATACCTTATTGTTAGATCTCTTCCTTCATTCTTCATTGGATTGAGATCTCTAGGGAATCCTTAAATGTTAGTTGGAGAAAAGTGATGTTCTATGTCCTAAACTATAAAAGCATCAATTTTCAACTAATCAAAACCAAACCCTCCACCCATCACACAATAGGTTGTCACTAGTGGATTAATTGAAGCAACTACATATTCCATTGTAATTCAATGTCTAGACTTAGTTATTGAATGCATTAGGCATTATGACTTTTAGACCTATGAAATTAGGATAGAAAATAATATACTAGTGGTTAAAATTCAAAGAATCACCTTTGCCTCATGTTTAAAGACTCCAAAAAGGGAAAATTTCTCAGCCCTCTACTTCACCAATTTGTAGATTGAATTCTTAGCTAAGAAGGGCCTCCATTATAATGAAATGACAAAGAATTGGTTAACAAAATTTAGGAGAGGAAAATCCCAGTTGCCAAGGAATTTACATAGTAACCACTTTGTTCAGGAAATATCTAAAATTATTATGTTGTTGGACAGACAAAGAGTGAATGAGGATACACATGGATTTTAAGATTGGATGTATTTCTTCATCCAAATCATACTTGAAGGGGAATAATTTCTAGATTGGGCATAACTTATCAGTGACCAGATGTGTAATTTTTATTTTTTCTTTACAATTAATAGGTTTTTTCATGTTTCTTCATATTTGATTTATGCCATTGCTAGTACTAGGCCCTAGCTAGGTTTAAGGTCAAGTACCCTTCCCTGTGATGAGGTGCCAATTTTCAAATATTATGAAAAACTATAGTTACCTAGCAAGATATTCCTTCATCACAAAAGGATTTCTAATGCCTTTTACCATGAGAATGACCCAAGAATTAAAAGGGAAGATTGAAATGAGGATCACCTTAGAATCCATGTAGTTTGTTGGTATCTACCAAAGCCACTTCATTCAGTTTCAGAGTTTCTCTAACATTCAATTTGGTGGGTACAACAACTTTCCTCTAAAAATCCCTAGGTATCTAGAAGATAAATTTGTAATGATTGAAGTCTACAGATAACTTGCTGACGTGAACAAAAGATGCCAAGAACATAGGAGGGTGACCACTCAATTTCCTGTGGGATTTGGCCCTTTCACTTGCAATTCCATGTTAGATGCTTTGAATATTAAAAAAGGAAATGTCTAAATATACTTTGTAATTTTATAATGAATGTTTTCCCTTCGATAGTAAAGATTATGTGAAAAACAACTTAAGATTGGGTCTTGGTTTCTATCATTTTCCTGACCTACAAGATTATTGGGCTAATTATTTTGATAAATTTGAAGTGAGAAGAAGGAGTTGGATAATGTTGTCCCTGAGAGAAATAATCACATTTGGTTTAGATTAGAATGTCTAAGCTATTGAAGATGATGGATCAAATTTGTTGGATGCAATCGTCACAAAGCATATAGCTCCTCAGCGTATTGCTACCATAGATTGGAGTAACAAAGAACCTCAAACAATTGAGGCAAGAACTATATATTTTCTATAGAGGACAGATGAATGGGTTGCTAAAAAGAAAATAGAGTAGTCTTGGTTACAAACTATGTCACATGATACTCAACTTGTAGGAGGAATCAACCAACCCCCTATAATTTTAGGTACTTTGGGGTCAACTTCACACTAGATGTCATCAAGAGCTCAAGGTATGATGCATGTGATGAATTGAGCCTCGATGAAAATCATTTGGAATGCAATCTCAAATTGATTAATGCTTACATATGCTTGATTGTGTCAAGGAACTATAAGGTTACTTCATGATTGCAAGTCAAAAGGTGCCCAATGTGCAAATCTCAGGAAATTCGAGTTCCCTCAGATTACCCGAGCTCGAGTTTGGCTAGAAATTCCAAGCTCCCTCGAATTTTTTGACCTTTCTCTTCTAGCTTCAAATTTCAAACATCAATGGCAATTAAGTCTACATATGAGGTTACAAGGTATTTATTGATGATTTTTGATTAATTGGATGAGTTTCACCTGCATGTCTTTGTATAATCTAATGATGAGATCTCATGGAATGAACTATTTACTTTACAGTACCATTCAAGGTTCATATTGATATTACAATTTCCATTTAATAAGGTCATTTAGCATGTATTGAAAAATATTATTGAAAGAATGGTATGTATCAATAAATTGTGTTATTATCTGCATGAGGGTGATTATGGTTTTCTCTAACAAATGCAGGAATATTGAGCCCTGATAAGACATCCCAATCAAAGGTTGTTCTAGTATAAGAGGAAGTGAGAAGAAGAGCTAAAAGGATGAAGTATGATTTCAAAGGTATATGGCTAGAGTCCAAGATTTCTTCTGCTTGGGAAAATATTACAGAAACAAATATGGGACATGTGGACTATGATTATTTTCAACAAAGGATGTATGGAAATGCACCAAATTAGCTTGCTCAAATTCTCACTCACACTGGTTTGGCTCAAGCAGTAGGGTTCCCTCAAACACAATTGTGTCCCGAGCTGGTTTTGGAATATGCAAAACATTATGACTCTAGAACAAGGATTATAATTGGACCGCAAGGAAGAGTCATGGAAAATCTCATTGATGAGTCCATTGCAGAGGTGTTTAAGATTGCCTCATATCACAAGCTCATTGAGGAAATAAACATTGGGGAAGCAATAAATTTTTATGATGAAGACCCACTAGGGCTTTGGAAATTATGAATAATTCTTGGATATTGAAGCCCAAACCACACTGTTATAAGGGGTATGTGCAGGATCATCATGGAAAAAACAGGCCCTTAAGTGGCAATGAAAATTCAAAAAAATCAGAGTTAGGCAACTTGACATAAAAATTTGAATAAGTTATCTATATTATTTCAAAATTATGTAAGAATAGAATCTGTGGAAAATTGAATGTAGTTTCTAAACTACTAAGTTTATTTTATTTTTAAAAGTCTATTTGGTGAAAATTTTAAATTTCATGCAAGAGTACTTAAATTTAGGGAAAAATAAGAAGTAGGTGTCTCTAATTACCCTAACCACAATAAATGATAATATTTTTATAAAATTTTAGATATAAGTAGAGGACTCATGTCCAGATGTGACACATATTTTTTTGTAATTTTTTTCTAGGTAAATAATTAATTATGAATTTTTATTACAACTTTAAAAATATAAAACTGTGATGTCCTGACCACCTTTAACTTGGTCAAAACTTCATGAAATTCATTTTTTTTAATCCTATAGTATGTAAGCATATAATGACATGTTTTGATTCAAAAATATGATATTGTTTGAAAGTTATGATGTTTTTCAATCAGCCTATCAATCAGACTTTAGTTGTAATTCTAATAGAAAACTAATAATTATTTATTAAATTCAAAATAAAACATAATTTATATTGTAAAAAATCTGAGAATCTCCTCTACAAACCCTTTTCATTTTATCAATTTTGGCTAAAAATAAAGTCGTCAGCCACATGGGCGAAGTCCGGAAAAACAAAGTAAGCTGTTAAACACGCTTTTTATGTTGACTTTTTAGGATTGGGTATGTTCAAGCCAAATTCCAAGTCCCAGGCAATAAATTCTATGTCAAAATATCTGATATCCGTTTAAATCGATATCCATTTGAAATTGATATCCGCTTTGAATCGGTATCCACTATTTATATATGATTTTAAAAATGTTATATACTTTATAATATATGATTTTAGAAAATTACAATATTTCTATAGTTTATTTTGCCTATATGTAGTTTAGAATATACAATATAGTTTATCATTTAATATATAATATATTATATTATTATGTATATAATATTTAAATATTATTTCTATATTTTAGCTAATGTATATATATATTACTAATATATAAAATATTATATAACTAATTAATATTACTAACATATAAAATATTTAAATATTATCTCTTTTCCTCTCTCTCTCAATCACTCCTATGTCTCTCCACTCTACCCTTAGCTCCTCTACCCTTAAACCTTAAATCCAAACCTCTCTTAATTCTCTCATCTCTCCCATTCCTCTCTCTCTCTCACAAGACTTCTCTTCGCACTTCATTCTCTCTCAAGTCTCTCTCACTCACCTCTCTATCTCCTCTCTACCCTTTAACCCTAAACCATAAACCCTTAACTCTTGAACCCTCTACCCTTTATGCTTAACCCTTTACCCTATATCTCTCTCCCACTCCCTCCGTCCCTCCCACCCTCCCTCTCTCTCTCTCAAGTCTCACCCTCTTGTCCCCTCTCCCTCTCTTAGCTCTCTCTCTCTCACTCCTATCTCTCTACCCTCTACCCTTTTAACCCTCTACCGTCTATCTCTCTCCCACTCCCTCCCCCTCTCATTGAATCCCTCTCTCTCCCCTCTAGGTACTATAACCCATAACCCTAAACCCTAAACCCTTAACCCTTAAGCCCCAAACCCTTAAACCCTCTACCCTCTCTCTCTCTCTCTTAAGACTCACCCTCTACCTCCCTCTCTCTGTGTGTTCATCTCTCGCCACTCTCTATCTCTCCCTCTACCCTGTATGCTTAACCCTCTACCCTCTATCTCTCTCCCACTCCCTCCCTCCCTCCCTCTCTCTCAAGTCTCACCCTCCTACTGCCTCTCCTTCTCTCAGGTCTCTCTCTCTCACTCACTTCTATCTATGTCCCATCTACCCTTAGCCCTCTACCTTCTACCCTCTACCCTTTATCTCTCTCCCACTCCCTCACTCTCTCTCTCACTTAATCCCTCTATCTCTCTCCCCTCTACCCATAACCCTAAACCACAAACCCTCTACCCTCTCTTTCTCTCTCTCAAGTCTCTCCTTCCTACCCCCTCTCCCTCTCTTAGATCTCTCTCTATCTCTCACTCACTCCCTCTATGTGTCTCCCCTCTACCCTTAAACCCTAAAACTTAACCCTTAAACCCTAAACACTTAAACCCCCTACCAAAACCCCAACCCCATATGGCCCATTTTTTGCATTCCAACGAACCCTACATTCTTTTTGCAGGCTTTGCAGGTGACACATGCGTGGTTTCAGACATGAAGAGACAAAGTTCAAATTTTTGGAGCATCTTGTACTCAAATTTTTCATAAACAATGATTTTTCAGCATCTTTTATGAGGTATAATGGGGAGCAGCAGTTGTCGGAAGCATAAACATAACAAAAAGCTTACAAAAGAACAAATTGAACAATATAGACAAAAAGATAAAGAAGATCATAGGAAGAGAAGACAAGGTATGTTAAATATTGGTGAATCTGAGCCCTATGGTCTTTCAAGTGAAGAGGAAATTGAATATGTACAAGGTGAAAATGTTGAACATGATATTGAAATTGGGAATGAAAATGTTCAAATTGATACTCAAAATGCTCAAACTAAAAATGTTAGAATTGAAGATGTTGAACATGATATTCAAATTAGGAATGAAAATATTGAAATTGATAATGAAAATGTTGAAGGTGAAAATGTTGTATTTGAAGATGTTGAATATGATACTGAAATTGGGAATGTCAAATTGAAGGTGAAAATGTTGGATTTGAAGATGTTGAATATGATACTGAAATTGGGAATGAAATTATTCAAATTGAAGGTGAAAATGTTGGAATTGAAGATGTTGAATGTAATATTAAACTAAGTGTAAATTATGTTTCACCAGATTACATGAGAAATGAAGAACCTTGTGTGGAAGAAAGACATATTCCAAATTCAAGACCTTCAAGAACCCCTAAATGGTTACTTGAATTTGATGAGAACATTATAAACAATTTGAAGGCAAGAGGTCAACATGAATTGTTTGGTTGTGGGCTAGAAGACTTTTCAACCAATATTTTAGTGATAAGACATTGATTGAGCAATGCCAACTTTTTACAATTGCTAAAGATGCAAAAGATGAGACCTTTGCTAGCCAAATTGAAGATTCGTGTGAACAAGAAGAATGGAAAAAATTCTATTATTGTCAAAAATATTTTTAATGCTCTCAAGTCTATTGGAAAAAATAACAAGGAAAAGGATAAGAGAGCTACTCGAAGAGACCTTACAGTCGCCCTAGTAAGCCATCAATTGAAAAAGGCTCGCTTTATGAGACAAACTTGTATTGATTTTGACATAAATCATAAAACTTTGGATAGAGCACTTGCAAGAAGAGAAAGAATAGATGACCCTCTTCAAAATGATACATGGTATTTTTTTGGGAGACTTTCATGTGTTGATAAGAAGCTAACTAATAATGTAAAGTAGGTAATTCAACAATTTTGGCATTATAACTCTAGAGTATCACCCAATGCAAAGGATGTTTTAAAGTTAAGAATTGGAAATTGAGACCGTACACCACATCCTAAACATTTCTTGGAATCAAGCCAAACAATGTTGTTCAAAAAAATTATTGAAACACATCCAAATATGGAAATATCGCAAAGGAATTTTGAAGGTTTGAAGCCATTTTATTGTGTGCCTCTTAAAATTTGTAATACCTGTTGTTACAAATACCATGTGGAGTTTTCAATGTACCATGAACTATTATGCTATATTCGTTCTACTTTGCATACTAATGAAATGTTGCAGGAGTGTGGTGCAATGAATCTTCGAAAATCATGAAGGGACTTGCTAGATCTTTTTCTATGTTCTAGAGATGATGGTTGTTTTTTCTATAGAAATGATTGTCTAAATGCAAAGTGCTCACAATGTGGTGGCTTGTCAAAGTTTGTTCAATGTTTTCATGAGAGTTCCGAACATGAATTTGGAAAGAACCTCGTTGAGAAAAAGAGATATGAGATAGTCAAATATACTTTGTAGAGTGGAGGTGAAGGTTCTAGATGTGAGTTGGTTTCAAAAGAATGCAATGTTGCTGATTTTATTTCAGATTTTAAGGACAATCTTTTCTACAAGTATGCAAGGCATAGTCATAGGTCTTAGTGGTTGGATCAACAATTTAGGATGTGTAAGGACTCTTTTCCGATTGGCACTATTATATCAATGGTTGATTTTGCAGAAACCTACACATTGCAACCACAAAACAAGGTACAATCTCAGTATTACAATTCCATTTAGATTGTTATTTTTGTCCACATAACATTTAGACATGCACCTGATAGTATAGAGGAGGATCAAAAGATAATTAGAGAGTATCATTTTTATATGAGTGATGATAGATCTCACTCGTCCGAGTATGTCCAACATTGTTTTGAGATTTTTTTTGAGTTCTTGCAGGAGCATGATATAGCACTAGGCCAACATCTAATTTGGTCAAATAATTGCACAGGTCAATTCAAGAATGCTCATATGTTTTATTGGTTGAGTAGAATGCATGTAGAGAGGGGTCTACCTCATATTTGGAGTTTTTTTGAAGCTAGACAAGGGAAAAGGGAGCATGATGGAGCAGGTGCATGTGTAAAGAGAGCTCTAGTTAAGGAGCAATTGAAGATTTCAGGAGCAAAATTCAGCGATGCACATTCTATAGTTGATTGGTCTAGGTCAACATTGTCACAGGGAGGGACACTTGATTCAATAGTGCACAAATTATTTTGGTTCATTGAGGAGGGTACAGTGGGAGGTAGATTAGATTGTCATACAATCAAAGATTCTTCAAAGATGCATTCATTTCGAAGCTCAAATGCAGGCACATGGACCATTTGGACACGAGAGTTGGCTTGTTTTTGTTAGAGTTTTATTTAGTGTGAGTGGGATCAATGCGAGTCAAGTGAGTGGGTGGATACATGGGTACCACTGTATCTAACTCCTTTATCTCAAACAATATCCATGACAAATGACACAATGGAAAGTTCAGTTGATTACGACCTGCGTTCAGATCTACTACAGCTAGGACATATTTTTGCAATTGTTGCACCACAAGGGAATGAAGAGAGATCAGACTATTGGTTGGATCGATGTGTGTGGTTAAAGCATAAGCTAACACAACTGATGGAAGATGATGATGGTTTCGTGTATCCTACAGGTTCAGTTGTGGTTGCAGAAACTTGGTTGTGAACATACATGATTAGAAAGAATGGCATACCTGCATTTGAAGACTACAAGAAACACAAAACCATTCTCATGTATTTGCACCTTGTTATAGTAACAAATGTTAAGTTGTTGAAGCATCATGCCAGACCAAAGACAAAACTACTATGGACACTTAGTAATGCTGATCAAGAAGCAATATTGGATAATCTTAAGCATAGAGATGACCCTCCAGGCACACTTGAATAGCATTTTCAAGAATGGAAGGTAGAATGCTTATGTTCATAATGACTAAGTTCATTAGTGTTCTTTATTTAATACCAATGATATTTTATATACTATTGCAATGCAAGTGTCTTTAATAGTGATATTTTGTATGCACTTTTGCGATATTTTTGGCAAGATTGATCATGGACTTGCTGCAACAATAGCAAGCTCTGATCCTTTCAAAGAGGTATGTGATAGATTAGAACAATATAGATTGGTTATTCTAAGCGTCTTTTATAGTTTGCAGCCCCAACTCATCATCATTCAGGTTGTTTAGATTAATATAGATATGTTAGTCTAAGCATATTTTCTATTGTGACAATATAGATTTCTCATTTTCCCACTTTTGCAATATTCCTAGCACGATTGATCATGGACCTACTACAATAATAGCCAGCTCTGATCCTTTCAAAGAGGTATGCGACAGATTACAACAACATAGATTGTTTATTTTAAGCATCTTATATAGTTTTCATTACCATCTCATAATATTCTGTGTCATTTAGAATAACATAGATTGGTTATTCTAAGCATCTTTTATAGTTTGCATCACCAATTCATCATCATTCAAGTTGTTTAGATTAATATAGATTTGTTAGTCTAAGCATCTTTCCTATTGTTACAATATAGATTTCTCATTTTCCCACTTTTGCAATATTCCTGGCACGATTGATCATGGACTTGCTGCAACAATAGCCAACTTTGATCCTTTTGGAGAGGTATGCAACAGATTACAACAATATAGATTGGTTATTCTAAGCATATTTTATAGTTTGCATTACCATCTCATCATATTTTGTGTCATTTAGAATAATATAGATTGGTTATTATAAGCTACCTTGATGGTTTGTACAGGTGCTTATCAGTCCAGAACGTGAACATACTACTATTGTTGAAGACTGTGCCTTGAATGCCTCTAAGAGGAAAATTTTGTAAAATTTGAATTCTCAAATTGGAAACAATGTAAAATGGTCATAATTGTGTATGGGAATAATCTATACCCAGTGATGTTTTTGAAATATGGTTTAAATGTCTGGCATTCTATAAAAGGTATGTTTAAAATGTAAAGGGGTCTGTATTTTGGAAACTCGGGTTTTGTAAAGGGGTCTATTTTTGTACTTAATCGAGCTACAACTGAAGGTTTTCTTCCTGGTTCTTTCCTGTTGGTATGCTTGTTTGAACCAGGTTTTGTAATATCTCTCATTTATATATAATAAATTATAGTGGCTTGCAAATTTTGCTCCTCAAATCCAACTTGAGTGCAACTTCATTTTTAGCAACTTTCATGAGGTTTTTAAGGAAATCAATGTTTCCAACCTTGCCACACCCTATAAATTCATCAAACACGTCTATTAGGACTTGCACAAGCTTGAGCCAACTTTAAATCTTGTTGCCCCCACGTTTCATTGACATTAGCAAGTTGTAACCACCATTGTTGGTGCAAGAGCACCTACACCAAAATATCATTGTGGATCATTTCAATGATTAAAGTGTTAATATTTTGAGTTTTTGTATTTAATGATATCTAATAGTCCTAATGGTCATGTATTAGGAGGATTTTTTAGGTTTTAGGGTAAAAAAAACATGGAGATCCCAACTTGTTCTAGTTGTTGCTTTGTAGCCTTTGAAGGAAAAATTAGTAAATTTGTTTAGGGACAAGCAAGAATAGTGTTTTGAACATGTAATGATGCTATTTCAAGCAATTAAGTGAGGTCTTAGTAAAGTTAGAAGTGGAAAAGTGCAACATTTCATTATGAGTCATATTAATGTGAAAAATGTTTGTATTTTGGCCTTCAACGGTCATTAAGGTTTCAAAAGTTAGTTAATATTGGTGGTTAAAGGCATTGGGAGTTGGATTCCAAGGCATATCAATGTACTTAAGGCCTTCAAGGGCTCGAGACAGGTTTGGTTGAAGGAATTTTTTTCTTTGAATCAATAAAGTTTTAATTGCTCAGTTCATATTTTACTGTTTTTCTTGTTTTTTCTGCCTGTGCACAAGCCATTCAAGCATTTTTGTTCAAAAATTTATGTAGAAAAATTATTACATGTCTTGAATTTATTTTGACTTCTTATTAGAGGGTTTCTTTGTTCATTTTGTGCCTCAAAACTCAGACTTTCTTTAAACGAGTTCTTGAACAGGGGAATAAGAGTTTTGCAATTTTAATGGCTTGAATCTCATCCCACCTACTGTGTTCCAATGTGAATTGGTGGGATGAGTTGGTAGGGATTAGGAAATGATATTTCAAGAGTGGAAGGCATGTACAACTTGGTTTTGAAATAAAATGAAGAGTTAAAGGTCTAAAAATGGTGGTTTTTTTCACTTGAAAATAGAGTTTTTACCCTAGGGTTCACAAAAATCTCTGAGATACCAGAAGTTTATTTGTTTTCTAAGAATATTGGGGCCTAAATGAATTTTTCTAAGGTGGTGGTAGAGTCTGAAAGGTTGTGGAAGTGCTACATCCAATAAACCCTCAAGAATTACACTAAAAACAAGGGTTTTCTAATTTGATGGTTACAAGTCTATACAAATGGAATCCAATTGTAGAATCTTTGTTTACTTGGTAATTTATTTGCTGCCCCAAGGTTTCAGGGGTTTGTGTGGTGTTTGAAGGTATGTTGCTTTGCATTTTTGGGCTAATTGAGTAGCCTGTTCAAGGGTGAATGTATTGGAAGTCAATGCTAGTCCAAAGGAGTCTATGTTGTTTCTCATATATGTTGTGTAACTTGGATATGGGTGTTTGAATCATTCATGTGTTGGTTTGGTGTTTTGGAAAATTGTGGAGTAATTGTACAAAAACTAGTTTCTCACTATTAAAAGGGTTTAAGGGCGTTAAAGAGGGAAATGTGTATCTAGTTTCTTGTCAAGTTTTAAGGGAGTTTTGGACTGTCCAAAGAGGTCAGAATAATCTTGTTAGATGCCTCAAATAGGCAGGTTGCAAAGAGTTTGTGATTGTGCCCTTGTGTCTACATCAAATTTTCACCTAATTTCACTCGGTCCAATGTAGCTTGGAGTGATTCGGTGTATTTGGTTGCAAAAGAGGACCATCCCTAGCATAAACGTACCCATCCAGACATGTTGGAACAGTTTGTTTGGTCGTACGAGTTGCGGAATAAAAGTTGCACCACTTTGCAACTTTACACTGCTTGCATCTGGCAACTTTTCCCTCCACTGAAAAGTCATCACCACAGGAAAATGCCTCCAAGATAGAAAAAACTGAGAGAAGTTTTTGTAGATGGTCCCAACACGATTCCATAGCCTTAGACATAAAGTCTATGAGCATCACAGTCTCTAAGAAATAGCCCTTCAAAGATTGCTGCCTTTTAGCACTTTGGACTCTTAAGGGAAATCACCGGTCCAATGTAGCTCAGAGTGATTCGGTGTATTTGGGTGCAAGGGAGGACCATCCCTAGCATAAACGTACCCATATAGACATTTTAGAACAATCCGTTTGGTCATACGATTTGCAGAATGAAAGTTGCACCACTTTGCAACTTTACACTGCTTGCCTCTAGCAACTTTTCTCTCCACTAAAAAAGTAATCACCATAGGAAAATGCCTCTGAGATAGCGCAAAAATTGAGAGAATTTTTTGTAGATGGTCCCAACATGATCCTATACTTCTGCATGCAGAGTCTATAAGCATCATGTAGTCTCCCAAGAAATAGACCTTCAAAGATTGCTGCTCTTTTTAGCACTTTTGGACTCTGGCAAATTGTTAAACTCAATGTAGCTCGTATGATTCAACGATTTGGGTGCAAGAGATGACCATCCTAGCATAAATGTACCCATACAAACATGTTGGAATGGTCCGTTTGGTCGTACGAGCTGCAGAATGAAAGTTGCACCACTTTGCAACTTTACACTGCTTGCATCTGACAACTTTTCCCTCCATTGAAAAGTCATCACCACAGAAAACGCCCGAGCTAGAAAAAATCGAGAGATTTTTGTAGATGGTCCCAACACAATCCCAGAAATTTCGCATTGCAGAATCGGTACATCACGATTCTAAGAAATAGACCTTCAAAATACGCCTTTACACTTTGACTCTTACAAAATCGTCAGTCCAATGTAGCTCAGAGTGATTCGTCGTATGTGGGTGCAATAGAGGACCATACCTAGCATAAACGTACCCATACAGACATTTTGGAACAGTTTGTTTGGTCATACGAGTTGTGGAATGAAAGTTGCACCACTTTGCAACTTTACACTGCTTGCATTTGGCAACATTTCCCTCCACTGAAAATTCATCACCATAGGAAAACGCTTTTGAGATAGCAAAAACTGAGAGGTTTCTATGGATGGTCCCAACATGATCCCAAAACCTCAGATAGAGAGTCTATAAGCATCACGGTCTCCGAGAAATAGCCCTTCAAAGATTATTGCCTTTTAGCACTTTGGACTCTTAAGGGAAATCATTGGTCCAATGTAGCTCGGAGTGATTCAGCGTATTTGGGTGCAAGAGAGGACCATTCTAGCGTAAACATACCGATTCAGACGTGTTGGAATAGTCTGTTTGGTTGTACAAGTTGCAGAATGAAAGTTGCACCACTTTGCAACTTTACACTACTTGCATCTGGCAACTTTTCCCTCCACTGAAAAGTCATCACCATAGGAAAACGCCTCCAAGATAGCATAAATCGAGAGATATTTTTGTAGATGGTCCCAACACAATCCCATAGCCTCAGATGAAGATTCTGTAAGCATCACAGACTCCAAGAAATAGCCCATCAAAGATTGTTGCCTTTTAGCACTTTGGACTCTTAAGGGAAACTAGTGGGCAACATAGTTAACTTCTTCACAAACTTGGTTTGAAGTAATTTCATTCTTTTTTGTGCATTTGAAATGGAGTTTTAAGCCTTCCACCCTAAAAGTGACCTCTAACTAACTTCAAACACCTTAACTACCTCATTCTTATTCGTTTGTTTTGCAAACAAGCATTTTCATTCCAAGAGGCCGAGCTTTCATTTTTGCTTGTTGAATTGAATGCAAACCATGACACAACTTTCGTTTTTCAAAACTTGTTCAACATTATTGAACTAAGAATTTATCACACATCTGTAGAGAAACAGAGGAGTACTACAAACTAAAACACATTACACTTTGATTCTCACTGACTTGATGTACTCTTCAACATCTCTCTTCTTTAAAAGCGACCTTTAAATCACTTCAAACACCTTAACTACCCTAAAAGGTACCCTAAAGGCGACCTCTAAATCACTTCAAACACCTTAACTACCTCATTCTTATTCATTTTTTTTGCAAACAAGCATTTTCATTCCAAGAGGTTGAGCTTTCATTTTTTCTTTCAAAGAAAAATCTTCCTATGCCACTGTTACACTGCACAGGTAAACTAGGTTTTGTATTGTGGACCTATATTAAGCTACCATTCTCAAGGCCAATGTAACAATGATACAAAATAACTTTTGAGACTGCAAGAAGACATCTGATAACTCTTGAGTGTACTAAGAGAATTCTTATGATTTTCTAAGAATGTTGATAACTCTACTTAGTTGTCTTAGTTTTTCAATATCATACAAATTGAACCCTGGCATCAATAGACTTTGTATATCAAGCTACCACAATTCAAGTTTCAACGATGAATATTTATCATGTATGTTTTAAATGACATTCAAGTTTATGGTGCTTTTTTTTGTTTATATGTTGTTATGTGATATTCTAATCATAATTCATGCTTCTAGGTTTCACATCTATATATATATTATTTTTACATGTTTTCTCCATTGTTCGGCCCTTACACCGCAAGTAAATTGCTGCATAGCGTGTGGAATGAGGGGGCAACAGGACTGGGATCCCTTTAAAGTTTGTTGGAGTGCATTTAAAATGAACTTTTAAGCCTTGCACCCTAAAAGTGACCTCTAAATGACTTCAAACACCTTAACTACCTCATTCTTATTCATTTTTTTTGCAAACAAGAATTTTCATTCCAAGAGGCTGAGCTTTCATTTTTCCTTGTTGGATTGAATGTGGACCATGACATAACTTTCTTTTTCCAAAAATTGTTCAACATCATTGAACTAAGAATTTATCACACTTTTGTAGAGAAACAAAGGAGTACTACAAACTAAAACACATTACACTTCGGTTCTCACTAACTTGATGTACTCTCCAACATCTCTCTTCTCTCATGTGGAGAGTTAGAACTGCTTGGCCATGCCTTTGCATCATTAGGGAAGTTTTGCTCTTTTTGACAATGTCAAAAGCATGGTTTTATATGGATTAGGAAAAGAAATTTTCTTTTAGATTAGAAATGCATGGAAGATTCAAAAAGTATCCTTGATATTACAAAAAGGTATATGTTTAGACACTTCAAATGTGCAATCACTCTCAAGACCAATGTAACAATGATACAAAATAACATTTGAGACTGCAAGAAGACGTCAAAATAGATAGTGTACTAAAATAATTCTTAGGAATTTTGAAGAATGCTAATAACTCTACTCAATTGGCTTCTTTTTTCAATATCATACAAATTGAACCCTAGCATTTATCGACTGTGTATATCAAGCTACCACAATTCAAGTTTCAACGATGAATATTTATCATGCATGTTTTAAATGACATTCAAGTTTATAGTGGTTTTTTTGTTTATATGATGTTATGTGATATTCTAATTGTAATTCATGCCTCTAGGCTGTATATATATATATATATATATAATTTTTACATGTTTTCTCCATTGTTTGGCCCCTACATTGCAAGTAAATGGCTGCATAGCATGTGGAATGAGGGGGCAGTAGGCTTGAGACCCCTTTAAAGTTTGTTTGAGTGCTTTCTTTTCATTTTTTGTGAGTTTTGTGCCAAGTTTCCTCAAAGAAATGTGGTCTCATAGAATTCCATGACAAGCTAATGCAATTGATAGCTTCTCACAGTTATTAGTTATGTAATGTGAAGTAATGGCACTTTAGGTTGACTTTGTAAAAACTATATTGTTATTGAAATTTTTTCATCTATCAACATCTAGTTGTTACTAATGCAATGTGAAGTAATGCTTTGAGTTTGAAAGATGTGCAATGCAATGTAATTAGCAATATGAATATAAACTACATAATATTTAACCATTCTTTTTATGCTATTGTACATTGATATTTAACCATTGCTCACTTGATTAAATTTTCAAAGAGTTTAATCATGCACATGAGGAGGAAATTAAATTTTGATTGTCAACTTCTATATATCAAATTATCCAATAATCAAGTGTATGTCCATATACAAAATGGCATCAACGCCAACTCAAACAAAGTTTTACAATATGTGGCATATGCCATCTCGGTATCTATTCAAAATTTACATGCCAAAATGTCTATCTCATCCTAAACTACTGGTGGATCATCAAAATGGAGCCTCTTTGAAGCACTTCGTTGGCTCTGAAGGTAGTTGCACAAGAAAAATTCAAACCACAATTGAAATTAGTTATACTATATAATTTAAAATTGAATAATTAACATACAAATCAATATACATTGAATTATAATTGAACTCTAAAATTGAAATCTTGATTACCGAAATATACGTCTCTTCGAAGGGTCAGGAGTCCTAGAATATACCCCTCAAAGAACCAACAAACCAAATTTTGTAACATAAATCTATATATGTGAACAAAAACATAAAATTGATCCAACTTAGCATAGAATTGTCAGTAATAAGAACATATTTACCAAGCACAAAATAAAATAAACACATGCCTCTTTAGGCTGATCTTTTTCTATATCTCCTTTAGGTTTTTCGACACCTCCTCCTTGAGGTGTTTCAACACCTCCTCCTTCAGGTGTTTGAATACCTACTCCTTTAGGTGTTGCGAAATTTATCAACAATGATGTATAGCTCACAATCGCATGTACATAAAAATGACAAGTACACATGAAACTACGAATCTATGTCAATGTATGCATAATCAATAAAGATCTTATAAATTTTAATTCAATCAAATTTGAGTTCAATTACCTTTCCCTTATCTAACATTGTGCCTCCATATTCTAGAGAGCGTCACACCTCACTCACACTAGGTGTTTCCTACAAGCAGAGAATAAGATAAACATATAAGTTAATATATAATTTCATTAATGACAATTCAAATGATCAGCAAATATACAATAAAAAAAAGTAAATGAGTGAGTGCGAAAGTACATATTGTGTGTGTGTGTGTCAAGGCCAAATGAAATGGCCCTAAGGGTGCTATCAGTCACCTGTGTGAGCTCCTCCTCAGACATTAACTGTTAAATAGACCATGTAAATAAATATTAGTACTTGATACTATCTCTTATTAATATTCATTTTTTAAAAAATGCAAGTTATGAATTTACACCTTAAATGTTACATGTGTAACTATTCCAATGTCCACCTCTCTAGCAAGAGAGGACTCTGTAGGGTGTGCTCCACTCCCCTACGTGTGATCTGCTATAATCTCCACATCCTAGATGTCATAATCAAAAGTGTCTAATGGATGTTCAGCAGGCTATACAATAGGACCCAAGCATATCTGCTGGCACGCATTACAAATATGTGGAACCGAGGAGGATGATGTAGCAACATTGGATCCATCGCAAACATCACCAGAATGTGGCTGAGCTACTGAAGAAGCATGGGAAACCAAAAGACAACTCAAAGAGTGAATGACATGGATAGTTTATGTGGTTGCATCCTCCGTAATATCTAGATGTTGTACTGGAGGTGGCAGAGGAAGGGGAGGATGGGGAACATGTGGGTGCCTAACTACTCTAACTGCCCCTGGCCTATCCTAGGGCATACCTCCACCAACACCCTGAAAGGGTTTAATGTCAAAGTAACTGACATGATGCACTAACAAAAACTCATTGTATAATTTTTTAATAAAGTAAAAAGGTACATCAAGATTATTGTTGGGTGGTTTATCAAAAACCATACACCAACGATCCCAAAAGTTATCTACTATGCCCCTATGTGTGCACCATTTTATAGAAAGTTTTGGTTTGTTAACATTAACTGGAAAACCAGTGCTGGGGCTAATAAATAAAGAGGCTATTTAGGCTTTTGTTATTTTAATATTTTTCACATCATCATAAGACAATCCACATGCATAATATTCCCTCATGGTTTCTCGCCATGAATGAAAGGCATTATGTTGGGTGGAGAGGGTTTCTACATTTGTAATTATTCCTATCAATGTGGTTGACATATGGGATAATCGAGGGATTTTCTTATAAACATCACAAAATCCCCTCAATTGCTCCAATTTTTCATGAATTAAGTCTTCAATTGATGGCTGCGGAGGTGGTGGAGCATTTGGCATTTCTGCATTTTGATTCTTAGCTGGTGGATTTTCATTCTCAACTGGTGGAATTTGTGCATTCTCATTCTTAACAGCCATAATGCCTTATTAAAGTTAAAAAAATAATTAATCTAATTCAAATTAGACAATATAAATGAAAATATTATAAAAATACCCTACTTTTTTAAAAAAATCCAAAAAAAACCCTACTTTTTAACAAAAATCTATAAAATTCTCTAATTTTTAATACAAATACATAAGCAACACTATTTTTAAATCAAAATCCATAAAAAACATTCATTTTTTTTATCAAAATCCATTCTAAACTCAATTGTTTCATAAAAATTCAATCAAAACCCTATTTTGAAAAAATCCACAAAAATATTCATTTTTTTTATCAAAATCCATTTTAAACTCAATTTTTTCATAAAAATTCAATCAAAAACCCTATTTTGAAAAAATCCACAAAAATTCATTTTTTTATCAAAATCCATTCTAAACTCAATTTTTTTTATAAAAATTCAATCAAAAACCCTATTTTGAAAAAAAATCCACAAAAAACTAATTGAAATTATCCAAATCTAATTCAAAATTGAATCAAAGCAAATAAAAATCTAAAATATTACCTTTTCGAATCAAATATTGGCAAAATCAGATATCTGTTACGTGAAGAACCTCCTCACTATGCACCCGTGGGTTGTTAACTATCAAATGATTTTAAAACAACCACATAATTTGTATATATATACATTTTACAAATCTGATTTGGATCGGATATTTGATTTGAATCGAATATCCGATATGGAAAACTAGGTTTGGTGTTTTCTTTGGTGGTGTGTACTGACACCCAAGCCTAAAAAAAGTGAACACGGTATTTTTTGCGTTTTTGGGTCGATGAAAGATGTGTTTTTTTCCTCATTGCCACTTTTTGGCCCACCATGATCCTACACATACCCTAAGCTGCCTAAACAATTGCATAGAAGTGATTTTAAGATGGAGTATCATGATGTTATAACTCTCCTAGGTAGGGTAATGGGGTTTGAAGAAGCTCGCATTTTCCATAATTGGATGTTATACCCCATTGTCCAAATCATGGGTGGAAAACATTACCATTGGGCTAGGATTATAAGTAATAACTTAGAGGCCCAACTAAGAAGTGTATAGGAGACCAACATATTCACAATGACCTCATATCTTATGTACATGTTGGCAAGCAAAACCAATTATAAGGGCCTCAGTTGGAAAGGGACAATAGGAAAAGATAGAATATGGGATATATACCCACAACTGCAACATAAGGCAATTAACTATAGGAGAGAAAATGATGCATTTTTCATGTACATTCCTAGGTTGCTACAAGATTCCCTCCATGTTAGAGTTTCTTCTGAAGCCATGGACTTTATCAAGCAATATGGGCAATGGTTTATTCAATTTCAAAGATTCACACACATTTGGATACAAGGATCGCTAGTTGTTCCTCTCAGATTTTCAAGGTACCCGACCAATAAGCTCATAATGTTGGAATTGACAAAGCAGATGATGGAATTTGAGAAAATTTTGTGAAAGGACTTACATAAGAAAGGATTAGGAGCAAAATTTCCACTAAGAATTAGAACTCTTGAGGCATGTCCTTCCATCCAAAGTGCCCAATACTTTGAGAAATAAATGGCCCAATTTGAATTATACTCACATACCAATAGGGATAACTTTGATACCTATGGTAAAGCTTAGAAATAGGCCAATAGGGAATTCAGACACAAAGATCACATTGAGGACTATTGGGCCAACTATCGAGATGAATTTGAAGTTGTAAGGAGAATATTCTCTAGGCTGCCCCTGAATCTGATCAAGTTGTACAGAGTTGTAGAGATACCATATCAAGTCCAAGATGATGATGCAGAATTGATTCAACACCATGAATTTGAGCCCTATAGGAACAAGCCCTTTCCTCCAATTAATTGGTCAAAAGAGGAAATAACAGACTTGGATCAAGGAACTGAGCCAATAAAGAAATATTCCAGGTTATGGGTAAAGCATAAGGTGTTGGAGCTAGAAGCTGATGGCACCAAATTCACATATGACTTGATGGGAGATTTGGAGTCCTAATCTGAGGAAGAGGTTGAAGCTGATAAAGGTGATGACACTGCTGAGCCTCATGATGAGGATTTTCAAGAGGAAGAAAGGCCCTTAACATTGAAAAGAAAGACAAGGAGCCATACTCAAGTCAAACAGATTGAGAAACAATCTCTAAATACCAAGAAGGCTCCTAAGTTTAGTACTACTACTGAAGAACCAAAGGCCTCACAACTAGTTAAGAAGAGGAAACTAGTCACTAAGGGTCAGAAGGAAACAAAAGTAAGAAAAGGTAGTTATTCTACTAATGCTCCTTCCTCAATTAAAGTTGTTGATGTGGAAAGATCAGGGGGAAAACCACAAGTCTATGTTAGGAGGAATTCTCCTAAACACAATACATCCCTGGTGATTGAGACAAAGAATACAAAAAAGGAAGTACATATTGAAGAGGCACCTACAGATAATAGTGCCATGAAAGCAGTTTGAGGAAATAATTCTCCCCTTCCTTCTCCTCCTCACAATGTTCATATTTCAGAAGAAGTAGTCCATGAGGAGGGAAACATATCAAATGATCCTAAGGGACAAGAATATGAAGATGAGGATATTTCTACTCCTAGAAGTGGGGAATGGAGAATGTTTGTGCAAGAGATGAGGCAATCAACCTCTGAGCCAGAAAGAAAGAACATGGAGTTTGAGGTAGTCCAGGAAAATCCATCCAAGTTTTTTGGGCTTTTTTTTTTAACCAAACTTAATCTCAATCCTAACCTATGGGCTTGCCATGACCCAATTATCAACTAGGGTGAGGATTGGCCAACACTTAAGTAGAGTAATTACTACTCTACTTCTTCTCTTCGGGCTCTGTGAGACCCAGGGAGGGTGATCCCTTATATACTCATAATGTTTCACACTTGGTTAAAAGTATTTCTTTGCACAAATGCACAATTTCTTGAAAATCACTCTATCAAAAGCTCAACAAACCTCAGATAAAAGTGCCATTTATTTTTAAGAAGTGCTCCTTCATACTTAGGGTTGGTACATTATAGTTTATAGTATGTTAAATCATTCTTCATCTTTAATCCTAGGCCCAATTAAGGATTAGCTCAACTAATCATAGGATAAACTGACCAAACAATTGTTGCCTTATCTAAGACAAAAAAGAATTATAACTGGTATTGAACAGATAATACAATCTTAATTGAAATACAAAAATCAATGGACTATTAGAATATTACTTTGTAACATCTAACTCACTATTTCTTCAGAATACCACTTCCTTAATAAATCATATATGTTTTTCTTCACAAACCAGTGAGTTTATTTCAACATTTAATCAATTCATTGAATTGAAGCACAAAAAAAATTCATACATTTTGTGCAAATGACAGAAGATAAATGAAGCTGTTATTAACAATATTCATTCACAACTTGAGAGAAAACACAAAGGAGAGTAAAATTCTGAAAAGCTAATATTCTTCTTCATTTCTGATATTTCCTTGTAAAACATATTCAAGATTTATACACAGTATAATTTTTATCTTAGACTTATTTGCAATATATCTATCTGAATACCTATTAACATTCTATTATGCTACTAGAGCTACGTATCTTCTATGACCCTATTATGGACTCAAAAATTTGAACTCTCTCCTTTTTAGCCATGAAATCCCCTTTATATAACAAGGGCGCAATAAGCACCAGACTGAATTACAATTACAATTTCAATTTCAAGTTCATTTCAAAAACCTAATTGCAAATAACATCTCAAAGGACTCCCCAAGCGATTTCATACGTAATCTTTTCAAAGTAGGGAAGGCAAAAAACATGTGAAAAATGTTAGTCGTCATTGTCATAGTATTTTTCATTGGGAACAAAAAAGATTTGGTTCATTTTATCTGGAAATTCTCCACATCAACAAGGGAAAGGAAAAGACAAACCATGGATGCATAAAAACAAATACCTCCTATGCAACAACCATGATGTCATGAAAAACTAAAATAGAAGGTGACCCTTATTCCCGAGTCGTTGGCATCTGAAAATGCCCAACCACTTCTAGTTCTTGTTGCAATTGGAGGTAATTCAAGTATGCCATCATTAGATCTATCATATGGCACCAGGGAACAAAGATACTGGCCATAATTTGAGTCTATCTCAGCTTTAGTGTTTGAAGAAGTCTCAGATATCACAATAAGAAACTTCTACCTCTTCTGATCAGCTCGGTGGCTCTTTCCCTTCTTCCTGGCCTTCTTCACTAACAATGCTAGTTCCTTTCCTTTAGGCTCAACAACTTCCCCTAGAAGGGTCTTATTTCTCAAGCGGTAAGTACTATGTACAATTGTCTTCTTTTTATGGCCTCTAGCCCTCTTTTTTCCCTTTGCAATATCATGGGAAGCCATGGTTTCCAATTCAGTTGCTTCCTCATGGAATTTGGACATGCCAAACCAACTAGACCTCCTAGTATGCAGGGTTGCCACACTAGTTTTTCCCATCTTAGAATGATAATTTAAAAATCATTTTGATATAACACCCACAAGAAGAATACCCCAATCCCAATGATAACAACTAATTCAAGCAATAGAAGTCCTAAGTAGACCAGAGAACTCAATTTCATACCAACCCAACCAAGACAAGGAAATTCTATCACAAATAAACCAACAACTCCTCACACTTAGCTCAACACACACTGTAGATCAAAAAAGAGAATGAGAATAATCATCGATCAACCTATATTAATTAGATATTTCAGGCATGCAAAATTAATGATGCAGAACTCCTTGCATGAGTGAACTAGTAGAATATCAGTTTGGCTGTGAATCTAGACCATTCATCTAAGAGCAATTAAGATTTCATCTAAGGTGGCCATGAGCATCATTTTTTTACTATTATCAACTTTCTTCTTGAAAACAACAATGCTATCTCAAATATTGACATGTTATTCCTTAACTCTGATTTAATCATACATGTCTTGAAAATTTGGCATGTATCGCCAACCTAAGCCATGCTCTTCATTTATATTGGGGAAGTACATACGGCTAGTTTGGAGAGAAAATTTCCTTGCACTCCTCACTTTGTCATTGATCCTTCACTTATCCTGAGGTGTTCATTAGTGATGAACTTACCCATGTGATGACTTTCTGCTCATTGGGTCATCCTACTTTAAATTTTTATCAATGATTGTATAGTTCTTTTGTTGATCCCCTTCTTGTTTCGTGCGAGACCCCTAGACACCACCACATTGCTCCTTTCATTTATGGTTATCAACTACCGTTGATTTATTTCATCCTTACTCGACTCTATCAATGATGAAAATATTTCTATGATGGCTTTTATCCCTTGAATTAATGGTTTGAATCCTTGTCACACCTGTCCCTTCATCATGCTCTCACCAATTCACACTTTTTCCCTAGGATCATATCAGCGATGAGAGATACTGTAAAAACACTAGATCTTAGACACGTGAACCTACATAGAAAAAATGGCACCAAAGATATCGCCCATAAGATCAATTAAAATTAGCGAAAGAAAAAACCCTTTTAGAAGGCACTAATATTTTGTCGCTGATTTAGAACATAAGTTCAAAAGTTAATCCATGTTGAGTGATAAGGCCTTTGTTCATCATTGATTCTCCTCATACATTGTGCAAGCAATCAACAATGAACAGTTTACATTATTTATAAGGTTCATCGCACATTGCTAATGTGAGAAAAACTTTTTACAATACATCCATGATCATATGGTGTAACATCATATCACTCATCACTATTGCAAATGTTCCTTTTAATGGCTATCCATGATGAGCTATAAAAGTGTAAAACAAAGAACATCGCTCATCGCTATTACAAATCTGAAAGATCAGATGCCATTAGGAATGAGCGATATTAAAGGAAAGTACCACTCATCGCTCATCGCTATTAGAAATTTGAAGGATTAGATGCCATTAGCAATAAACAATATCAAAGGAAAGTACGCTCATCGCTCATCACTATTACAAAGTGTAAACCTATAAATAAACCAGTGACAAGCGATAAGGTGACAAGGGTCATTGGTACTTAAGGGTATGTGTAGGATCATCATGGAAAAAACAGACCCTTAAGTGGCAATGCAAATTCAGAAAAATCAAAGTTAGGCAACTTGACATAAAAATTTGAATAAGTTATCTATATTATTTCAAAAATATGTAAGAATAGAATCTGTGGAAAATTGAATGTAGTTTCTAAACTACTAAGTTTTATTTTTAAAAGTCTATTTGGTTA
>VDFB02325508.1:159288-170760 GCA_007258455.2 Sequoia sempervirens
CCCTTAAACCCTCTATCCTCTATGCTTAATCCTCTAGCCTCTATCTCTCTCCCACTCTCGCCCTCCCTCCCCCTCTCTCTCAAGTCTCACTCTCCTACCCCCTCTCTGTCTCCTAGGTCTCTCTCTCACTCACTCCTATCTCCCTCCCCTCTACCCTTAACCCTCTGGTTGTGCCCACAAAAGGATATGAAAATCACAGTAAAACCTTTCCTAGGAATTAGACATTCCAACAGGTGACTAATATCTCTCTATGGACGTTCATTTACTTGTCAAACCAGGGGACATATACTTTAAATGGTGCAGCACAATATATGCACTAAGAACTGGTTTTAGTCAAAACTTAGCAGAAATAAATACTTGGAAGGGATTTTATCTACACTACAGGCAAGGTAATGCAAAGTTCTTTAACTCAACTATGATTTGATTAAAGCAGAAACCATAACAGCTATGACTGAAACACAAACTAAGAACTGGCCTTATGCTGCAGGAACAGGCATAGGGATGGATTCCCTATGCTGCAGGAGCAATACAAGACTGAGTTTGTATGAAAACTTCAAAGATGAAAGCTAACTGAAGATCAACAGAAAATAACAGCTAACTAACTAGCCACAAATACTTACTAAGTGGGCCCCCTTAGCAAGCATCTACTGATTACGCAGGTGCTGAACTCAGAACTTTATCAAAATTTATTCATGAAAACAGAATGGTATACATTGCTTTGTTGATATAAACTAACAACAAACTCTGTCTCTTGTCAAATAAATTTTGCTTTTCATTATCATATTGACTCTTACATGATATCTGCTATCTTTCTATCACTATGCTTCTATCTTACTCTAACTATCATCTCTCCTCCTCATGCGAGGAGGAGTACTTTATTAAAATCCGGGGGAACAACTAACTAACTAACCACATCAAAGAAAGGCATTAAGGTAAAGTGTTTCTCGGAATCAGGAACAAACTTCATAAATGGTTATCGTTCAACCCGATCGAGGAGAGAATCTAGCACTCCACTCTTTCCCGGTCAGGCTAATCATTAAAATCTTTTCCCAACGGTTTGATCAAAGATCCGGGCTGCAGAGTGGTGGAAATAGACTTCCTTTAAAGACCAAGATGCAATTTTGCGGCAATTTCGATCGTTGCTTCAAACAGCACCGCGGCAAAGGTAAACGGATGTAGAAAGAAAAGGCATATGGCACATACACATTATCCGTTCATTAATCACACGTTTAAATCTATTTTCATCATTCAAAAGCGTATGGAGTAATACCAATCATTTAGGGAGTCAACGGGGTAATAAATGTAGTCAAGTCAACATAATAAGCTGCAGGAATATGCAAATGTTTTGCTACAGGATATCCCCATAAAAGGTTTCAAAAGAGTTTTAAACAACTACAAATAAAAAAGTAAAGGCATTAAAAGTTCATCATAATATCCAAACTATGAGCATATTTTGGGCTCATCACTGCCCTCTACTTAGCCTAATGTTGGTCCTCCAGCATTAACTTTCCTGGTGGTTTCTCTAAAGTCAGTGGTTGCTGCATGACTCTAAAATGGAGTTCCAAACCTGTAATAAAATCCTCTGAAAGCCTGGCACCTTTCATACCTACGGTCTTCTAAATCATCATTAAGATTGGTAGCCTGATAAGGATAAAGGGGCCACATTAGCACAGGAGGTCTGAATGTCAATGGCAACCATAGTTCAAATATCTCTTGAAGTCCCAACTGTATATATCTGCTTGATCGTTTAAGAGATGCTGTGAAATTTAGGGGACTGTGAGGTTCGGATCTTCTTAGTCCAACAGTTAATCTTTCCCACCTTTTCTCACTTCTGGTGTATGCCAGTCTCCAAAATGAATATGACTGTTCCTGAAATTCATCATATACCTTTTTCCTGATATCAAATATCTTCTCTCTGGCTGGAATATTATTAATGTCATATGTTAGAGCAAACCAGTCTTTCAACATTGCATGGGGGTTTGAACTTTGAGAGCATAATGGAACAGGCTCATTTCTCTCAGCTTCCTCATATATTTCCCATTGCCTGCCATAATTCACTTTATTTTCTGCCCATGACATAAATGATCTCAAATGGATATCACCAATATACAAAAGAGGGTTTCATTCTGTTTTAGATGGAATTAAGAAGCCATGTAAATAAAATTCACACAGAGAATTTCTTAACCAATTACGGGTTGCCTAGTATGCCTCGTAAAATTCTTCAGCAGTGCGAAGTATAGGATCTTGATTTCTGAAAATTCTCATTAGTTGGAACCATAAGAACTGTTCCTTAAGGCACAGAGCATAAACTCTAGGTGGTGGTCTGCATTCCATAATCTGACTAGCTACTTTTAACATTTCATCCATTTTTACTTTCAACTCAACAATTTCCTGCTTTTGACTTTCAATTTCCTTTTTCAGTTTCTTCCTTTCTACCTCCCATAGACTTTGTTGCATGTCAGTCTGGGCTATGTACCGAAAAGTCAAGGTTTGCAATGTAACTGTTTCCCAGTTAGCTTTGACATATTCTAGAAACTCAATCAAAAACGTCTTCTTATAAACAACAATGGCTTTACAAGTTGTAGGGTGAAACGTACCTTCACTAGGCACATTCAATTGTTTAGTCAGTTCCTACTCTTGCTGCAAGATGAATTCTTGTTGTTGCAGTGGAGAAGACTGTGCTTCCTCTGAAAACTGCATAGTAGCGATAGCCAAGTCATCAAGATTTGGTAACCCTTACTCATTATGCTCCATTTCTTTTGTCTCAACTTGTTCCTCTTCAGGAACGAATGAACTTTGTGCAGCATTTTCAGACACATTCTAAGAAACATCAAATTCAGACCCTACAAATCCTTCTTAAATTACAATAACCTCTGGTTGAGGTGAAGCAGGGGAGGTCTTATATTGTTTCCTTGTGGAAACTCTTCTTGGCACTAGTGCGGCTGTAGGAGATGTTCTGGTAGCCTTCCTTTTTCTGGTCTACTTAGAGGGCTCTGTCCTACCAGAGGATGATGGTGAATTGGTGTTAGCAATAGGTGTTGTAGGAGAGATGACTACAGGGGAAGGTGCTGCAGGAGAAGAGCATTGCCTTTTCCGAGAATGAGGGTCAGACTCTGGGGTTTGTTCTGCCCCAGACGACCCACCTGCCTTTGTTTTTCCCTTCTCTCTCCTAGTGGCAGACCTAGTTTGTACCTGAGCAGAGGATTCTGGTGGGGGAGCTGTAGGACCAGGTGCTACAGGAGTAGATGACCCTTGCCCTGTTCTACTAGTAGACGCAATTTCTTTCTTCTTTTTCTGAGGCTGTGGGGTAAGTACCCTAGGGGGTTTGTGGAATTTGCAAGCTCTTTTGGGCAACAAATTGTTGCTAGAAAAGAGGTGAGACATCTCTCAAAGAGTGTTCAATCAATAATTTGATAAGGCCATGGTGAGCAACAAAATTATCTTTCCCTTGTTGGGTTCCGTGGGCACTTTGTTCTAAAAATTTTAATAGGAAATTCAGAACATTTACAACTAACCCATGCCTCATATGACTTAATAATTTGAAATGATACGAATGCAGGTAGGAGAAACAACCTTCATAGGTTAAATACCTGATTATGTAAGCGGTGTATTCTGAATAAGGAGGAGGAAATGATACCCGCTTGCATCCCTGCTTGGAGACTTCCAAAGGTCCATCAGTGGGCATTGAAAACTCAACCCTTGCAGCGGCAGCATCTGAAGAAATTTTTTCTCCAACGGCTGGAAGCCTAGTTACTTCAACAATTCTGTCTTTAGTTGCAACAACCGTTAGACCCCATACAGTGGCTTCCCCTTTAGAAAGGGTTCTCAAAAATTCTCCAGCAGCCTCCTCATCAAAAGCATTTAAACTCAAGAAATAGTTTAACCATCCACAGATGCTGAATACGTGGACTGTTTGAGGATTTTGCAATAATAATTCATGAGCTACAGGCTCATGTCACACCAGCTGACCATCCATGTTCATAGTTTTCCCCCAGCTGAACTCAATTCCTTCTTGAAAATTCAAATTCTCTGTTTCCCTTTCTGCTCTGGTTTTTCTTTTGTCGTGCCGTCACATTTCTTTCTTTTCCAAAAATGAAATTTTGAACAAGTAGTTTTAATCGTAATTTACAAGAAAAACATGCAATAAAAAAGGACATGCGATCATATTTGGAAAGTACCAGAAAAATAATAAAAAAAATTTATTTGCGCAGTTATGGAAGCGGTGAAAAGACAGGTTTTAAAAGGTGGATTACCCCACCCCCTACTTAGAGTATGACATGTGTCCTCACATGTACTAAAGAATAAGTGGAGATCGGGTAATAATGACTGGTATTGTCATAGCAGTAATTGAATAGAATAAAATAAATCAAATATGCGATAACAAAAGATATGGCGTACCTTTGATATTTGCATGTACGTGTGAAGAAAGATGACAACATTTGCATGAGTTGACAGTTGGGAATGATATCTTAATTAAGAGTGATGTGGATGGATGAAGTTGATGGGTGACGTGGGTGGACAAGATGAATGGATAGAATGGATGGATGGGATGGATGGATGGAAGATAAAGAAGTAAGATGGGTCGATAAATGAGAATGGAGAAAAAGGGGTTTCTTTTTAAAAAGAAAACCTTTATTATGAGCATGCTTTTTTCAGAATTATGGTGAAGCTGCAGGAGAAAGGCTAAAGCCTTCAGCTGTAGGAAGAGTAGCGAGAGGAACCTGAATGAACTGCTGCATGAATTTTCTTCTTTTGAAACTGGTTTATGGTACAACCGGAGTCGATAGCCATTAACTAGCAATTTGAAACGGACTAGATCAATTGTCACCAGCTGTACAGCTCCATTGTCAAACACATTCTCAACTTCATAGGGGCCAATCCAGCGTGTTGTGAGCTTACCTTGGTTCTCTTGATATCTGGAATCATATAACAGAGCCCAATCACCAGCAGAAAATTTCCTGATTTTGATGTGTTGATCATGTCATTTCTTCCTTTGCTGTTGGATTGCTTCTGTGTGCTGCAGGGTTGCTTTTCTCATTTTGTCCAAAGCATTTAGCTGTAGGAGATGGTCCTTCTATGTTGCAGATATTTCCATATTGAGTTCAAGAGTTGTCCTCAAAGTTTTGTGTTCAAATTCTATGGGCAACATGGCTATTTTTCCATAAAGCAACTCTAAACCCAGTTGTTGTCTTCCATGGTGTAAACCCAGTTGTTGTCTTCCATGTAGTTTTATAGGCCCAAACTGCTTCAGGAAGTCAATTGCTCCAATCTTTAATATGGAGCTGCACTGTCTTTGTTAGGATCGCCTCAATTTCCCTATTTGTTACCTCTGCCTAACCATTGGCTTGAGGGTGATAGGGGTTGAACTTCCTATGTTTTATCTTATAGTCATTCATTAGTGTAGTGATCATATTCGATGTGAATTGAGCTCCCTAATCAGTTACAAGCTCTCTGGGAACTCCAAATCTAGTGAAAATTTGTTCATATAGAAATTCAGCAACCTTGTTATCTCAAGCATGAGTCATAGCTTTTACCTCAACCCACTTTGTTACGTAGTCCATGCAAACTAGAATGTATGACTTGCCATTTGATGGTGGATCAATTGGTCCCACAAAATCCATTCCCCATTTATCAAAAGGGGTGACTATTACCTATGGATATAGTGGCATTTCATCTGACTTGGTTGGTCTTCCCATACGTTGACATCTGTCACATTTCCTTGTATAGGCCACAACATCTTTGTGTAATGTTGGCCAGTAGTACCCTGTTGTAAGAATCTTCATTGATGTTCTTTTTGCTGCAAAATGTCCCCCACATGGTTCATCATGGAAAGCATGCAAGATAACATAAGTCTCATCTTCTCTTACACATCTTCACATCACTTGATCAGGTCCAGTATAAAATAGACAATTTGCAATCCATGAAAAGTTGAAACTTTTCTCTATTAACAATTTCTTTTCTTTTGGAGAAAAGTGGGCTAGTATTCTGCTTACTGCTAGATAATTGGCAATGTCTGCATACCATGGTGTATGTGCAGTAATGGAAAATAAGTGTTCATCTAGGAACCTATCATCAATGACCTCATGTTCAACAGGTGCAGCTGATTGAAGTCTTGATAAAAAGTCAGCTACAATATTAGCTCTTCCTGGTTTGTCAATTATTGTAATGTCAAATTATTGTAACAACATGAGCCATCTTGCCAATCTACCAGAAATAGCAGGTTTGTTCATCAAATACTTGATTGCTGCATGGTTAGTATGGACGAATATCTGATAACCTGTGACATAATGTCTGAATTTATTCAAAGCATACACTACTGCGAGCAATTCCTTTTATGTAATAGTATAGTTGAGCTCAGGACCTTGAAGGTTCTTGCTGATAAAGTAGATAGCATGCTCAATTGAATTTTTTTTGACTTAAAACTACTCCTATACCAAAATCAGAGGCATCAGCATGTATGTGAAAAGGCAAATTCTATTTTGGACCTTGAAGAACAGGGGCTTGAGTAAGCAAGTTCTTTAGTTGTAGGAAATATTTTTCATAGGCCTTTGTCCACTCGAATTGAGAATCCTTAGTTAACAAGGCATAAAGTGGACTGACAATTTTACTGAAATCTTTTATAAACCTTCTATAATACCCTACATGGCCAAAGAAACTTCTAACATCTTTTTGTTTTGCAGGAGTTTGTAAATTCAGAATAATTTCAATTTTAGCAGGGTCGACCTGAATTCCATTCTTTGAAATATGATGACCTAGAACAATACCTTCTTCCATCATTAGAAAACACTTTTGACTGTTTAGAGACAAATTTTTCTCTCTGCACCTTTTCAATACCTTTTCTAAATTCACCAGTGCTTCTTCAAATGTGACTCCATAGGTAGTGAAATCATCCATATAAATCTCCATATTGTCATGAGATATATCAATAAAGATACTAATTACTACTCTCTGAAATGTTGCGGGTGCATTGCATAAACCAAAAGGCAAGACTAAATAAGTAATTCTTCCCCATAGACAGGTAAAAGTGGTCTTATCTTGATCTTTAGGGGCAATTTTTATCTGATTGTACCCACTGTAACCATCCAAAAAGGAAAAATATCTTTTGCCAGACAGTGAGTCCAGTACTTGGTCTACAAATGGTAGTGGAAAGTGATATTTTTTAGTGGCAGTGTTCAACTCTCTGTAATCTACACACACTCCATTTTCCACCTTTCTAGGGAACAATAACTAATGGAGAAACCCATTGATTTTCAGAGATTGGATAAATAAAACCAACATCAAGCAATTTTTGAAGCTCACTTTTAACTATTTCTCTAAGTGTTGGAGTTACTCTTCTTTGAGGTTGTCTAACTGGTAAACAATCTTCTTTGATATATATCCTGTGAGTACAAACTCGAGGATCTATTCCTTGCATGTCCCCATATTCTCATGCAAAAGCTTTATACTGATCTTGTAGCATTTTTAACAAGATAGCCTGTTGAGATTGTGACAGCTTGCTATTGATATTCAAACAGTGACCTGGAGAAAATTCTATCTGCTTAGTAAGATTACTCATAGAATCTACAGGTGATGTTTGTACCTCTTGTGGAAGCAAGTTATTGAAAATTGCTAGAATTTTAGGCAGTGAATTCTCAGAATTTGGTTGTTGCAGGAAACATTCTAGATGGTTGCCACTTGGATCAGATGAACTACCCGTATCAGAGTTGTACTGTAGAATTTGAAAAAGTAAAGTATCATCTCTCTGAAGTTGTGAGAATGGATCATTTTGAAGCATCATTAATTGAGTCAAAGAATTGGCTTCTTCAGTTTCTTCCCCCTCATCTGGTCAAACAGGTTGGGACAAATCTGGTTGAGGTCTAGCAGGCGGATACAGAGCCAATTTTTTTGTGAACTATCCATAAAAAATGGTCATATCTCCAGAACAACATCCTATAAAAGCATCAGCAGTTGCTAACCATGGTCTACCAAGAATAACTGGATACCCTCCTAAAATTTCCTTAACTGATAATATTATGAAATCAACTGGATACTCCCAAGATTCAAGAGTGACAATTACATCTTCCACCATCCCATCAGGTTTAACTGTGGAGCTATCTGCAAGCTACAGAACTGTGGGTGTAGACCTAATGTTTGAAATGTTCAAGGAGTCCATAGTATGCTTTGTCATGACATTAATGGTAGCACCTAAGTCAATCAAAACATTTTTTACAATTTGGCCATTTATATGTATTTGCACTACAAGACTTCCAGGGTCAATATACTTTGGGATGACTATATTTCCCAACATTATATCAACCAATTTCCCTAAGACATGAATTGTTTGGGGATCCTTTTTCTTTCGTTCAAGCTTGTTCAAACAGGCCTCTTTAATAGCTTTTCCAAAAATGGGAACATCTTTAATAGCCTGAAATAAGGGGATTTGAATTTGTACATTTTTGAGCTGATCCAGAATGTCAAAAGTGGGTTCTTCCATAGATTTAAATGTAGTACTTTGCAACCTCTGAGGAAAAGGTGGTTTGTCTTGACTTTGCAAAATAGGCTCCTTAGAAACCGTATCAGGTATAGGCATATGCTTAGTAGGATCAGCAGGTGCCGTAGATTCTTCAAGGGAAGAATCTGGTATTTCAGTAATTAGAGGCAGTTTTGGAGCAGGTAAAGTGGTTCTAGACCTCAAATGGATGTCATTAATGTCTAAGGCATAAACTTGATATTGGTTGGCTTTGGCAAGATACGTAGGCTGCTGTGGCTACTGCTGTTGCCTATTATTGGGATTTGGCAATGGCTGGGCAGGCATAGGCGTTTGTTTTGGAGGTCCAGTATTTGTGACAGTTGCTGTAGGAGGTGGCATAAGGGCCTGTGGTTGTGTCTGTGGAAGCTGCAGGAATTTAGAGGACTGGTTTTGCCATTGCTGAGGACCTCTCCATTGAGGATTTTGTTGCCAATTACCTGAAGGTGGGGTCCATTGTCCTTATGGCTGCTGCCAACCTCCTTAAGGAGATTGCCATTGCGGGGTCTGATAATTAGGCCAACTTGGTTGAGGTGGATTCTAGGGTGGTGGTGGTCCATATGCATGTTGCCATTGGTTATTATAGCCAGAATAAAGATTACCAAAAGTTAAAGGATCTTGAGGCATACCTTGTCTTTGGGCCCATGGTCTCCTTTGTGCAACAAAGAACATTTGATCATCATCACCTTCTACTAGCTTGAAGTCAGTAGGTAGTTGCTTAGCTTCCAAATTAGCCACCATCTTGCATCTGCAGTCATGCTTCTTCTATCTGCAATATGGACAGAACTCAGCCAAAACTACCTCAGCTTCCTCATGTTTCTTCCGAGCTTGCATAGTGTCCAGTTGTGCAGCCATATTATTAATGATGTCCTGCTTGAAGTTAGACAGCAAATTTGTTATCTCCATCTGAGAAACTCCACCAGAAGAAGACTTCCCCACTGTAGCATGATGACCTCGACCTTTCTTAACTATTGCTCGGGAGTAGTTAAGACATATTTTATTTATATCATCCCAAGGCAGTTGGGTTATATCACCTCCTCCCATTAGGTCCAGGGCGTCTATACAGGCATCACTGATTCCCCTTAGAAAGAGTAGTTTCTGAGAGTCCTCGTTGAGAGTATGGTTTGAGTTCCTCTTTAGTGAAAACAAAAACCTGGAAATATAATCTTTCAGACTTTCATCCTCTTTCTGTTGAATTCGAAATATGTCATCACCTTTCCTGGCACTCTTACAATATTCCTTATACTTCTCAAGGAATTTTGTCTGCATGGTTGCCAAACTATCAACAACGCCTCTTCCCAGACTCATGAACCATCTGAGAGCTCCCTCCTGCAAGGTGGAAGGAAATAACTTCAATTTATGAGCATCTGAGTTGTAGTCATAACTGCGACAGAGGACATCAAACTCAAACAAAAAGGTTTCAGGGTCCTCTGTGACTAGGCCATAGAATTTTGGAGGTAGTGAAGAAGGTATATTCTTAAGATTGTCAGTATCTCATTGGGGAACAATGGGAAACTCAAAAGCAGGAGGTGGATTATTAGGTGGATTATTTGCCATATTTGCTTGCTGGAATAACAGAGCGAATGGATTTTCCTCAGGTTCGTTGTCAGCTAGGTCAAATGGTAGTTCAACAAACAGGTTTTCAGGGAGGAACCTTCCCAGTGCATCTCTTCTTCTTCTATGCATGCAATATGATAATGGTGGTTTGAAAGATTTTGAAATTTTTTGACTAACAAACTAAACTAATATTAAAAATGACTTCTGACAAATCCTTAGCTTAACGCCATCCCCGGAAATGGTGCCAAAAATGGTCGTGCCCACAAAAGGATATGAAAATCATAGTAAAACCTTTCCTGGGAATTGGACATTCCAATAGGTGACTAATAGCTCTCTATGGACATTCATTTGCTTGTCAAACCAGGGGACGTATACTTTAAATGGCACAGCACAATATATGCACTAAGAACTGGTTTCAGTCAAAACTTAGCAGAAATAAATACTTGGAAGGGATTCTATCTACACTACAGGAAAGGTAATGCAAAGTTCTTTAACTCAACTATGATTTGATTAAAACAGAAACCATAATAGCTACGACTAAAACACAAACTAAGAACTAGCCTTATGCTGCAGGAACAGGCACAGGGATGGATTCCCTATGTTGCAGGAGAAATACAAGACTGAGTTTGTATGAAAACTTCAAAGATGAAAGCTAATTGAAGATCAACAGAAAAGAACAGCTAACTAACTAGCCACAGATACTTACTAAGTGGGCCCCCTTAGCAAGCATCTACTGATTACGCAGGTGCTAAACTCAGAACTTCATCAAACTTTATTCATGAAAACATAATGGTATACATTGCTTTGTTGATATAAACTAACAAACTCTGTCTCTTGTCAAACAGATTCTACTTTTCATTATCATACTGACTCTTACATGATATCTGCTATCTTTCTATCACTATGCTTCTATCTTACTCTAACTATCATCTCTCCCTCCTCACTCGCACAGGAGGAGTACTTTATTTAAAATCAGGAGAGCAACTAACTAACTAACCCTATCAAAGAAAGGCGATGGAAGTAAAGTGTTTCCCGAGAATCAAGGAACAAACTTCATAAATGAATTTATGCATTTAGATCGAGAGAGAATCTAGCACTCCACTCTTTCAGTTGGTGTCATTAAAATTCTTTCCCATGGTTTTGGTCAAAGAGTCTTCGCCAGAGCTTCCTCGAAGTCGTGCGGGAAATGCACTTTATTGCAAGGCCGAGATTGGCTGCACTTGATTCGATCATTCTTCAACAACCTGCGAAACAAAAGTGCTTGTTGAATCACGAAAAGAGGCATTATGGCACATACACAATATCTGTTCATTAATCACACATTTAAATATATTTCATCATTCAAAAACTGTATGCGATATACCAGTCATTTAGGGAGTCAATGGGATAATAAATGTAGTCAAGTCAAC
>VDFB02325509.1:11471-31471 GCA_007258455.2 Sequoia sempervirens
ATAATATCAATTAAAAGTTTGAATTATAGTGAAAACTAATATACAATTGAAGTTTGGAGGGGAACAAGCTTTTGAAAAAGTCAAATTGTTGAGGAGTTTGAAGAAAGAAGAAGCTAAGGCTACATAATTTGGTATAACTCCTCCATTTGAAACTCTGGTTTTTTAGGTATGTGAAGTCTTTACACATTTTCTTTCATTCTATTATGGCTTTCTTTCATTTTTGTTATTTTGTATGTTCCATGTTGATCATTGTTTGTTTGTCATTATAACCTTAGGTTATCAATGCACATTTTAAATTACACAATTCTATACAGTTGCCAATTACATTTTTGACACACATCTCTTTTAGGAATTTTTTTTATTTAACAATTGACTTACCTTGTGTATGCTTCCACATTTTGTATACACATATATATGACATACATTTTAAGGAAGTAAAATAAAACATCACTTCTCAATCCTTTATTATGGATGTTCATACCACTCTCCGAACCTTTCATTGAGGTATTTTGTCAAATAGTTATACCAAGTAGCTAATTGCCTTATCCATGCTACCAAAATTTCCATACATGTCTCTAAAAAATTGGAATATACTCCTCCCACATTGATATATCTTAGAAACTATTTTTGTTTTCATCTCTATTTCTAAGTTTACCTTATCACTAAACCTACCTTATCACTTTTAGTTGTGATATATTTTAAATGTTTCCTTGATTAGTCTACCTACAAGGGATTCTAACCCTTCTCTCTACTATTACAAGACTCTTTATTCAAGACTAAGTTAGCAACATGGAGAAAGGTGCAACCTATGTTGCAATCATGGCTCAAAATGGAAGCATGGACAAAGCATTTGAATTGTTTTAAAATAATGTTTTCGTATAAATGTATGCAAAATGTGGTAGCATTGACAAGCTAGTGAGCTTAGCAAGATAGTGAGCTCACTCACTAGCCTGCCAATGTGGTAGAGTTGAGAAGGTAGGGGCAGCGTATGCCTCATAGAAATGGGGTCTCACGGTGATATAAGGTAGGGGCAGTGTATGCCTCATAGAAATGGGGTCTCATGGTGATGTAGGGGCAGTGTATGCCTCATAGAAATGGGGTCTCATGGTGATGTAGGGGCAGTGTATGCCTCATAGAAATGGGGTCTCATGGTGATGTGTAGGGGTAGTGTATGCCTCATAGAAATGGGGTCTCATGGTGATGTACATCACCGTGAGACCCCATTTCTATGAGGCATACGCTGCCCCTACCTTCTCAACCCTATTGCATTGGCAGGCTAGTGAGTGAGCTAGATTTCCAATGCTCCACTAGCTTTCCAATGCGGTAGGGTTGAGAAGGTAGGGTCAACATATGCCTCATAGAAATTGGGTCTCACGGTGATGTATATGAGACCCCATTTCTATGAGGCATATGCTTCCCCTACCTTCTCAACCCTATTGCATTAGAAATCTAGTGAGTGAGCTAGCTTTCCAATGCTCCACTAGCTTGCCAATGTGGTAGGGTTGAGAAGGTAGGGGCAAAATATGCCTCATAGAAATGGATTCTCACCTATGAGGCATATGTTGACCCTACCTTCTCAACCCTACTGCATTGGCAAGCTAGTGAGTGAGCTAGCTTGCCAATGCTCCACTAGCTTGTGAATGCGGTAGGGTTGAGAAGGTAGGGGTAGTGTGATAGCAACCTAGGTGGTGAAGACCCCAACCAACTCAAAATGATTAGACAAACAAGAAACCAACCCCTTAAACACCCAAAAACACACCTAAAGGCTTGTAGCTCTCCAAAACTTCTTTTTCTCAATATATTTTAGAGAAGGCCACATAGAGACCTAAAAAATATCATTAGAGACACACTTTAACTCTTAACACAACATACCAAAAGTTTTCAAGAGGTTTCTTTGCAATAATATTGAAAACCAATAGGCTGCCTTGCCTTTTATGCCACCAAATAGCCCTCTTTTACAAAGGAGGTACCTCCAAAACACTTTTTTTTCACCAAATATCAATTGAAAGTCACTAATTGTGTTACAAAACAACAAATTCCGCCATTATTTCTCAAAGACTTGACCTCTAAAATGTTGTACCACCAAACCCTCAACTTTCATGCAAATAACCTTGGGTTGATTGAAAGTCTTGACAACCAGGCTTATCAAACCTTACCAATGCAAACAACACTTCAAAAATACCATGAAAAAACTCAAACAACCATTACATGGAAGGTTCCTTCAACATTTCATCAAAACCCTTCTTTAACACCCCATTTACACAAGGAAAACAATGCAATTATGCCCTAGGGCATCACCCAATTTCAAACAACTTACTTCCTCTGCCTTCAGGACTATGTGGAAACCTAACCTATCATATGACAAGTTATTCCACTGAGATATAGGTCATGAAATTAGCTAGAATGAATAGGACATCATTTAGACTTCAATCAAACCCTTGACTAGCCTTTAATAGGCTGTTTCAGAAAAATAAAGAAATGTCCCTCAAATCTAAATGTTAGACTCTCAAACTAGATGCAAATGAGAGTTAAAACATGCTTCTACAGGATACAATGAATTTTAAAGCAATTGAAAATAGTATAGGTCCGTATAGTGCTTGAAAAGTTCAAAAAAAAAAAGAAATAGCAGAAATAATGTTGTATTTTGATTGGAAATCTTCCTTACATCATTCAACAACCCATCTTCAAGCCTTTTGGAGGCTTTTATACATATTTCCTTCAAATTCCAACCACCAATTCCTATAACTAACTTTTAAACTTCTATGTCCCTCCAACTTCCTAAAAGTTGCATTTTTTGCAATTTTTGCTTGTGGCAACATTTACATTTTTTGCAACTTTTTACATTTTAACTCAAATGACTCAAAAACCACCCAATTACATAGAAAATGGTCACAGTATACCTTATTTAATATAGATAGACTCAAATTACTCCAAACTCCCTAGACTTACCTAATGACCCACCTATCAAACCTTCAAATGATCAAATTTGAAAATAAGGGCTTAGGTGCCCCTGCACCACAACGTATGCCTCATAGAAATGGGGTCTCACGGTGATGTACATAACCATAAGAGCCCATTTCTATGAGTAATATGCTGCCCCTACCTTCTTAAGCCTACCGCATTGTACTCATGGCATGCCCCTGCACCACCTTTGTCTATGCTAGAAATACTCTTGTACAGGATGATTGTGAGTATTATTTATGAAGCCTTAAATGACATATATTTCATTTATTTGAATGGATAAATTTTTTACGAACTAATATTAGTCTCATTACCATGCTACAGGTAAAATTATCCTCCATTCTGAAGAAACAAAGAAGGAATAAACTAACAGACAAAGAGTATGAAACCTTCAAAGAAAAGGAGAGAGAACGGGTGGTGACATATCGTGAAAAGAAGAAATTGGATACGATTGACAAAAAATAAGCCAATTTAAGAGGAATCTCAACCTTCAAAAAGACAACAGGCATTGGCAACACAAAGGGCATGAATGCAAAAGAGTCATGGTAGGAAAGATTTGGATACCGTAGTTGGAGACACTCCATCTACCGCAAGTGAATACGAAGGGAAACCATTAAGCTCTAGCGAATATGGATGGACACCATCTACCGTAAGTGAATATGGAGGGAAATCATCTACCACAAGTGAATATGGTTGGACATCATCCACCTCGTCTCAATTTGAGAGTACATCATCACTCGGATTTGAAAAAGAAGGTATGCCATCATCCCCCCGTGAACCTCAAGGTATGTCTTCTACTCCACCCTCGATCGAAGGTACACAATCTAGCCAACCTCAATTAAATATTGATGAAATTCATAATATTGAGATGTATGTACCTAGGATAACACCACCTAGATTTTTGCGTAGAAATCCAAAGTATTTGATTAATATTCATGAGGATATTTTGCAGCACATGGAAGGTAAGATTTCAGCATGCACTTGTAGAAGATATGCTGATAAGATTTGGAAATTCTCCTTTGAAAGGCTAAATGAGACCACAAGATGTCAAATATTTGTTGAAATAATGCGGGGTATAAAGTATAGAAACATCACGAAGACTCTTGGGTTGAGAACATCGAATGCATCAAGTGAAAACACTATTGTGAAGAATCTAATGGATTTTTATGAGAGTTTGGGTAAGACCTCACACTCAAAGGATAGTAATGTCACTTGACCTGTCATTACATTGACTTTGGTAAGAAATCAAGCAAAGAGAGCTTGTATCATTAGAAATACGAGTGGACAACTGAGAATTAGTAGAAAACCTTTATCAAAATTCGTTCAAAGGTGACAAAGAATTGAGGGCACCAATTCAAATGAATTATGGGCATTCTCGAGGAGATTGCCACAGAAAGATAAAAAAGTTGTTGAAGCATTGAGAACACTAACTGAAGAGTATTGGAAGAATAACACAAGACCATCTTTGAATCAAAGGAATGTGGTAAGAAGGAGAATCAATAGTTGGAATTGTGAGCTACATCCAAAGTATTTTTTGGATACGACTCAAACCTAATTTTTTCATAAATTTCAAAAGGATTATCCTCAAATTAGTATTTTTCAATTTTTTTTTGAAATGCTTAAACCTTTTTATATCAAGATAAATCACACATGCACTAGTTATTGTTGTAGACTACATATTGAATTCTCTAACCATTATGATGTTTATCATTCTATATGTTTAGATTTGCATACTAACGATGTTTTGCAGGATTGTGGCATAGAAGCCCCACCAAAATCTTCAAGAGAGTTCTTATCAAAAGTTTGATGTGAAATAGAGGATGGCCAAATAATTTACAAGACAACATGCTTGGATGGTTCATGCGAGCATTGTGATGGCTTGCAGTGTATGCCATCATGTCAACATATGGAAAGCACAGATGAGGTGGGACAAAAACTGATAGATTTTGCAAAGTATAAAACAGTGGAATATGCTACAAAGATGGGTCTCAAGCAAAAAGGTGTGATTTGTTTATTCATAAGATTTCAGTGTATCAATTTATGTCCATGTTTCGTGACAATATAGTGTATGAGTATGCAAGGCACACCCATAGAGCCCAATGACTAGACATGCAATTCAAGCTATGCAAGGACACCTTTATATTTTGAAGCATAGTATTAGTGGTTGAATTTGTAAAAAACTAAACTCAATAGCCACAACGTGAGGTGCAGTCATAGTATTACAACTCCACACAAGTTTCGATATTTGTGCACATAGCATTCATTCATGCAAATGATAGTACAGAGGACCAAAGGTAGGTATTGAGGGAGTATCACTTTTATATTAGTGATTATCACACACATTCTCCAAAGTTCGTGCAAGGTTGCTTCCAGATGTTCTACAATGATTTGGCTCAAAGGGGCATAACATACGGTCGGCATATAATATGGTCAGATAACTATACAACACAGTTCAAGAACTCATGCATGTTCTACTGGTCAAACAAGATGCATATCATTATAGGTGTTCAACATATGTAGAACTTTTTTGAGGTCGGGCATAGAAAGGGGGAGCGTGATGGTGTAGGAGCATGAGTAAAAAGAGAATTAGCATGAGAAGAGTTAAAGTATAAAGACAATGAGAATTTGACATATGTAAGATCAATCATCGAGTGGTGTAATGCTTTGATGGGTCCAGGTAATGAAGGTACATCTTCAATTCATAGATTTTTTTGGTTGATGGATGATACTAACATTGCACCATATGAGGATTGTTGTACACTAAAAAGATTGAGTGAGTTACACTCTTTCCTTAGCTCAAATGCAGGTTCATGGAGTATCAATACATAGAAGATGGCATGCTTTTGTTCTTCATGTACAATGCAAGCCTAGAATAATTGTGAGTCAGGGGAGTGGGTTGACAAATGGTTGACAAGTTATCTTATCCCACTTCACACGTATTTCCCTCCAACAACATTGGAACTAACATAGATGGAATCATTGATCGACTTTGACCACGTATCAGATCTAGTTCAACCAGGTAATATATCTACTTGCTTAGTTTATGAAATTCCATTTTGATGATCTTACTTTGTAGTGTATTCGTAATGTTGACTAATTTCAAGAGATTTGTTACACATATCAATGCAAGGCATGTTTATGCAGTTATTGTAGATGAAGACAATGAAGATGAAACAAAATATTACTTGTGTCATTGTGTTGAGGCCAAAAAGAAATTGGAGGCCCCAATTATAGATGGAGAAAACATCAAATACCCTACATGCTCAATTGTTGTTACTAGAATGTGGCTTAGAGGGTACCCACATAAGAGTGTTAAACATTGGTTGTATCAAGACTTTTACACACATCATAAGATTCTTCATTACTCGAACCATTTCATGGCATCCAATGTTCATTTGATCAAATATGGGGGTATATCTTCGAACAAGACCTTGTGGAAGGTCCATGAGTTTGACCATGAGGCAATAATTGACACAATAAAGAGTAGAGAAAACCAAGATGGTTCATTGGATTAATTTGTAAGTATGCAAATTGGTTCTTATTAATTTATACTTGTATGCACATTAATTTGTTTGATGCCAATGCTATCATCTTCTTTTACTTTTCCTATTTGTAAGTAACCTACTAAAAATTTATTGGTGTCCCCTTGCAAAAAATTCATATTTATGAGCCATCCAAGAGAATCTCAGCCAGAAAAGCAATTCAACATCCTTACTTTGATGATCTTGAAAAATCTTAATTATGATTTTAAGCCATTACAAAAGTGTGTGCGAAGCTTGGTGAGGTAATTTCAAGTTATTCATTTGAAGTTAGCCTTATCATGAGCACCTATGGTGTAGACATTATAAGAGCATCTCAAATTTCAAGTTATTCTATTCATGAGAGGTGTTGTGTGCAATAGGTATCTTGGAACTCCCAATGAAGATGTATGACTAGGAGTGACTAAGTTGAAAGACTGGCATGCCTATCTATAAGTGTATTCCATCTATTTTCATTTCATTTCCATTTTGGATTCTCTTTCTTTTTATTCTTTTACTTTGTGTATTTCTAAGTAAACTACTAAAAATTGATTGGTCTCTCGTTGTAGAAAACGCTGGTTTATGAGCCATCAAAGAGAATCTCATCCAAAAAAGTAATGCAACATCCTTATTTTGATGATCTTGAAAAATCTCAATCATGATTTGAAGCCATTATAAAGGAGTGTGTGAAGCTTAGCGAGGGAATCTCAAGTTACTCATTTGAAGTTAACCTCATAATGAGCACCTATGATGTAGACATTATATGAGAATCTCAAATGTATGAGTGAAATTGTAAAAGATATGTGAGAATGGAGTACCTAAGGCATTGTAATGAGATTTACTTGTAATGATATTTACTCAAATATTGAAATTTGGTGCAAGGGCACCAAGGTTATTGAGCAAATTTGGTTCATGGAAGTCTTAAGTTAGTTTTGTGTTTTGAGTTTTTTCAATTGAATAAGGTCATCTTAGACCAATTTATAATGTAATAAGTCATGTTAGTTGGTTTTGGGGTCATTTTGGAGTTCATGTTTGGTGTAGGAGCACCTTGTTCTCTAAATGCCTTCAATAGGAAAATTTGCAAAATTTGAATTTTCAAATATAAACAATGTGAAAAAGGTCATGTGAAGGTCATATGTAATGTATTCAAAGTATCAAACAGGTCATTAGGTGAATGGAGAAGTGATTTGGTGTAAAAATGCAAAACTTGCATTAGTTGCACAATTGCAAAGTTATAGAAGATGAAGAGTCCTCTTGTTAGAAAGGGTAGTTATTCGATGGAAGATGTAGGGGAAGAATTCATAACTAATTGGAATAGCCATGTAAAGCATTGTAAAGGTGTGGAAAAAAGCAAAACTTGTATTCTTGAAGAAATTAGTAAATAAAGGACCCTATTTTTTGTATTTGCAACACTTTTCCTTTTTTGTTTCAAGCTTGTGCGGATTGTAAAACACCTTATAGTTTGATTGTTGGTTATTTTTATTCAGAGCAAGGAGTTAGGTTACTTTTGAAAGTGTTTTGAAGTCTTTTAACTCAGATTTGAGGAAATAAGAACAATTTTATCATAACTAGTTTGTAACCCTCAATAAGGGTTTTGAGAGTCCATTAAGTAATAAGATTGCCATTCCACCGATATAGGGTTAATTAGGTTGGTGGAATGGATTGCAATTAGGTATTTTTCAATTTGAATATGTGTGTAGATTCAGGGGAAGACAGGAATGTGAAGTTTTGTTGCTGCTCTAGATAAATTTCTGAGTTTTCACAAAAGAAATGGTCCCTACAGACTAGGGTTTGGAGAAATGACAGTTGTAGAGGGTTGATAGTAGTTTTATTACTATATGTAGACATATTCCAATATGTCTAAGGAATTTACAAGTTTGTATGAGGTTTGGTAAGTGGGTTTTTAATAAACCTTAGTTTTCTTGAGCCTAATAGGGCATTTGATGAGGGTTTTGTTGTTTGATGTTATATTGAAACTATTAAACTATAGAAGTGGAAGATTTGAAGGTTCTGAGACTTGATACACTGGTGCACAAGATTATTTTATGGTTTGGAGTTGATTTCTTGATAGTTGCTTCACCAAATTGACCTAATTTGAGGCACTTTCTAGCAGATAGTTTATTGTTCTTAGAAACTTTCCAAAATAACATCTTCAAAGCTTTTGTTATATATTAGTAGATCAAAATCGGTTTCTAAATATGTATTGGGTCTATGGAAACACAAAGAGATTGAAAAATAATCACCTATTTTAGGGGTTTGGTGACCTACTAGAGATATGGTGGTTTGATTGCTAAAAATAGTGAATCTGATAAAATAGTGAAAATAATGGTTGTTAATGTTTGGAAATTGTCTTATTGATGTTGTTATAGATGTCTCTATGTTTGGATAAGGTTTAGAAAGAAAATTTGTTGAATTTTTTGATTTTGGGCAAGGTTAACTCTATGTGTAAAATGGTGTTTGGTTTGCAAGATTCAAAGGATATGATACATCAATGTCATGAAGGTGAGTTACTGGTTTGTTTCTAACAAAATGTGATTGTTCAAAGGTGTTACAAGGTCTAGTAACAGGTTTGAAGCCAAAAAGGATGAGTGGTGGTCTTTTTCCCTTAATGAAACAAGTTGAAACTTGGTGAGTGGTAGATGGTTTGGTTGGTTTAGTGTTTTTGATGGTGATTTTGATCAAACCCTCATAAGACTCTTTTGGATCAGCTTTCACAAAGCAAGCAAACTAAACTATCCACAAGGCCAATTAAGCCAAATTAACAAAGAAACCCCCCTTTATTCTTCCTATCACATGCAAACCACCATTGTGCAACATTAACTAGTCTGCCAAACCACCAATACCTCCACTTTTAGGGTGTGATAAGCCCTCTAGCATAACAAACCCCAAAACCCTCTTCTTTCACAAGTTAGCCAAGGGTTTATTGAAAACCCATACTCCAAACCTTCCCATAGCCAAAAAAATATTGAAACACCTTCAAAAATATCTACACAAGCCTAAAATTTCAAGAGATATTGCTGTCCCCCAAAAACTTCTTCAAACCCTAGCACTAAACCACCATTTTCCACTAAAAATTCATCATTTGACATCTAGCGAATCACCTAAAAACCCTCTATTTTCCTCCCTTGCACACATGTTTTATAACCCTAACTATGACTTTCCATTGAGTTACAAAAGCATATAGTGGGTGGAAGGCTTAATATGATATTTTAATGCACTCAAAACCCTAAAAATAGGGTATACAGACCGACCCTCAGTAATTGGATTCTAAAATGCACAAAATAACTTGAAACCCAACCAAACCAAAACTAAAATGGAGTTAAGTCTTCTTCCCATTGAATTCCATTCAAAAGAAAGCACAATCACTCTGTACGAAACCGTACAATTCAAGGAAACATTAGATTTCTGGTAAAAATACAAAAAAATGCAAGGAAACAATGAATTTTATAAATCTTCTTCTAAGTATATGGTACACTTATGCTAGGAATTGTAAATTTATGCTAGGCATGGTCCTGTTTTGCACCCAAGCACACAAAATTGCTCCGAGCTATGTTTAACCAGATCGATCTCTTAAGAGTCCAAAGTGCAAAATGACTGCAAACTTCAACATGTTGTTACTCAAATACCGTGATTCTTAGAAATTTTTTGTATGATCCTATGGGATCATGTTGAGACCCTCTATAATAACCTCTTTCAGTTTTCTCTATCTTGGAGGCATTTTCCCGTGGTGGAAAATTTTTACTTGGGAAAAACGTTGTCAAATGCAAGTAGTTGAAAGTTGCAAAGTGGTGCAACTTTTTTTCTGCAACTCGTGTGACCAAATGGACTGTTCTAACGCATCTGAATAGGTATGTTTACTCTAGATATGGTCCTCTTTCACACCAAAACACATGGAATCACTCCGAGCTACGTTCAACATGATCGATCCCTTAAGAGTACAAAGTGCAAAATGGCTGCAAACTTCAGCATGTTGTTACTCAGATACCATGATTTTTAGAAACTTCTCGTATGATCCTATGGGATCATGTTAGGCCCCTCTACAATAACCTCTCTCAATTTTTTCTATATTAGAGGCATTTTCCCATGGTGGTGAATTTTCACTTGGGGAAAAAGTTGTCAAATGCAAGTAGTTGAAAGTTGCAAAGTGGTGAAACTTTATTTTGCAACTCGTGTGACCAAAAAGACTATTCCAATGCATATGAATAGGTATTTTTATGCTAGGCATGGTCCTCTTTCACACCTAAACACACAGAATCGCAGTGAGTTACATTCAACCAGATTGATCCCTTAAGAGAACAAAGTGCAAAGTGGTTGCAAACTTCAGCATGTTGTTACTCAGAGACCGTGATGCTTAGAAACTTCTCGTTTGATCCTATGGGATTGTGTTGGGCCCCTCTATAATAACCTCTCTCGGTTTTTTCTATCTCAGAGGAATTTTCCCGTGGTGGAAAATTTTCACTTGGGGAAAAAGTTGTCAAATGCAATTAGTTGAAAGTTGCAAAGTGGTGAAACTTTCGTTTTGCAACTGCTATGACCAAACAAACTATTCCAATGCATTTGAATAGGCATTTTTACACTAGGAATGGTCCTTTTTCACACCCCAAAATGTGGAATCGCTTCGAGCTATGTTCAACTGGATCGATCCCTTAAGAGTCCAAAGTATAAAATGGCTGCAAACTTCAACATGTTGTTACTCGATTACCGTGATGCTTAGAAACTTCTCATCTGATCTTATGGGATCGTGTTGGACCCATCTACAATAAATTCTCTTAGTTTTCGCTATCTCAGAGGCATTTTCCCATGGTGGCGAATTTTCACTTGGGGAAAAAGTTGTCAAATGCAAGTAGTTGAAAGTTGAAAAGTGGTGCAACTTTTGTTCTGCAACTCGTGTTACCAAACAGAATATTCCAATGCATCTGAATAGGTATGATTACGTTAGGAATCGTTAATATTTTGCACCAAAACATGTGGAATCACTCCAAGCTATGTTCAACTGGATCGATCCCTTAAGAGTCCAAAGTGCAAAATGACTGCAAACTTCAACATGTTGTTACTCGAATACCGTGATGCTTAGAACCTTCTCGTCTAATCTTATGGGATTGCATTGGGCCCCTCTACAATAACCTCTCTCAGTTTTTGTTATCTTGATTTTTTTTTCCCATGGTGGAAAATTTTCACTTGATGAAAAAAAGTGTCAAATGCAAGTAGTGCAAAGTTGCAAAGTGGTGCAACTTTCGTTCTACAACTCATGTGACCAAACAGTCTGTTCCAAAATGTATGAATAGGTATTCTTACACTAGGCATGGTCCTCTTTCACACCCAAACACACATAATCACTCTGAGCTATGTTCAACCAAATCAATCCCTTAAGAGTCCAAAGTGCAAAATGGGTGCAAACTTTAGCATGTTGTTACTCAGATATTGTGACACTTAGAAACTTCTTGTCTAATCCTATAGGATTGCGTTGGGCCTCTCCACAATAACCACTCTCAATTTTTGCTATCTCAGAGGCATTTTCTTGTGGTGGCGAATTTTCACTTGGGGAAAGTTGTCAAATGCAAGTAGTTGAAAGTTGCAAAGTGGTGCAACTTTCGTTCTGCAACTCGTGTGACCAAAAAAATTGTTCCTATTAGATATTTTGGTTGTGTTGCTAATATGCGGTTGTAATTGATGTCACCACTATTAGAATTTGGTGTATTAGTGACTGTATATGTCAAGGATATTGAGAAAATTGTAAAAGAAAGTGTTCTAGGTTCCCAGTGGAATTGTGTAGGTCATGAAGGCGTCTTGTTATCTATGTTGAAGATTAGCTAGTGTGGATTAAAGGGTTTATTTTTGAGTGTATCTAGATCATATACCAGAAGTTTCAGAGGTTCGCATGAATTTTTGATTGTATTGTGGTCTGACAGTGTTTTTGTGGTCTCTGTCAGTGTTCCTAAATGAAGATTGTGTATTTTGTTAATCTCAATTGTTGCAGATGTTTCTCTATTGTTACTTGGTGTTCTCAGATGTCTCTAGATCATTCTCTATCTTTGTGTTACATCCACATTATTTTGAGAGCTTGTGGTTGAAGATCTTTTCTTGCGCATGTTCAGTTTTTTATGTTCCTAGCCGACATGTTGGTGGTAGCGTGTTGTGGATCTTCGTGGTGAAATTAATTAAAGTATTTTCATGTTGGAGATGTTAATTTGGGTGTCCACTATGTTGTGGCCAACCTTGGTGGATACGCATTAAAAATTTATTTGTAAAATTGGGCCAACATTGCAAACAGGTTTTATTTTCCAGGCCAACCAAGTTGTGATGAAATCTCATGTAGCAGATATATAAGAGTGATTTTTTCATTGGTGTGTGGTGTGGAAAAATGCTCGGTGTGCTCCTATGTGTGAATATCTTTCGATTGCATAGTAGAGTGTGAAGAATATTTAGCAAAGTGTGAAAAAGGTTTTATGAGCTTAATTGGAACTGTAATCTGGCTTGTGTAGAAGCTATTTTATCATTTTGTACCCTTTGGATTTTAATCCTATTATGTATTGTCGGGAAATAAGCCCCTTTTGTATTTAAGCAGTGAGCTCTAGGTAGTGTTCCTGAATGCATGTGCATTCCCCTTATTATTTCTCATTATACTTTTAATAGAGTATAATCTTGTGGACTAACATCCACCATGGTTTTTCCCTTAACAGGGTTTCCACATAAAAAATCTTGGTGTTCTATGTCTCTCTGATGTGTTAAATTATTTGTGGTTAATTTATTATTCATCAGATCTAATATTAAGTTAAGTTAGAAAAGTTTACGTTTCTGTCACAACTAATTCACCCCCCCCTCTTAGTTGTGTGTCCTTGTTTTTCCAACAATTGGTATCAGAGCAGGTTCCTCTAAAGAAGTCTAAGAGCTTGAGGTGATCCGAGATGGAAACATTCAAGAAGGATAGTCTGAGATTTGATGGAACCAAATACTCACTGTGGAAAGTTAGGATGCAATGTCATCTAAGATGTATTGGTGAAGCTTTCTGGAAGATTACAAAAGATCCATATGTTATTCCTCAGAATGGTCCCTCCACTGTTGATGAGACCAAAGATGCTAAAAATAATATTAGGGATATTGAAGCCTTGGTGAGTGCTCTGAAAGATTTAGAGATGGCTAATGTGATAGGATTGCAGACAACTCATGAGATTTGGACGAAGCTAGAAACTTTGTATGAAGGAGATGCTCAGGTGAAGATGGCTAAGCTACAAAGCTTGAAAGGAAAGTATGAGGATTTGAAGATGGGTGAAGATGAAAATATCACTTCTTTTATGCAGAGAGTAGATGAGATAGTGATGGGTATAAGATGTTTCAGTGGTATTGTGGATGAGGTTGAAATTGTGGCTAAGATATTCAAATCCTTGCCTCCCTCCTACAAAGTGAAAGCTCATGTTATTGAAGAGATTAAATTAGTGACAAAGATAACAAGAGACACGTTGGTTGCAAAGCTTCCTGCCTTTGAAATAAGTGAATTTGGTGAATCTGCACTGAAGACTGAATATGCATTCAAGGCTATTGTATCCGAAAGTAACAGGAAAAAATATAGTCTAGGAGAGAGCTCCAAAAAGATATCCAAGTATGATGAAGAACTGAAACAAATTAAAGATAAGGAAAGAGAAGTAGAAGAATTGGAAGCACTGATTGCAAAACAAGAAGGTAGAGGAAAAGGTAAGTATGAATATGTATTTCCTATTAAATGTTTCTCTTGTAGTACAATAGGTCATTTTGCATCAAGGTGTCCTAAAAGAGTTCCTAGATCTAAGCCTAAAAATTCTAGATTCCAAAAGAGATGTTACTTTGTTGAAGAAGTAGTGACTGATGATGAGTCTGATAAAGATAATGGAAATGGAGATGAATGGGTTTTCATTGCTAACATTGAAGATAATCATGTGGCTATTGAATCTACTAAAGATGAAAAGGATCTTGCAGCCCGAGTTGAAGAAAAGGATGATTGGGTCATTGATAGTGGATGCTCACATCATATGACAGGTGATAAAAGCAAATTTGTGAGTCTAGAGAAGTATGACGGTGGGGTTGTAAGATTTGGAGATAACAATGCTGGTGTGATTCATGGCAAAGGATCTATTTGTCTTGGTGGTAAGGATAACATTGACGATGTCCTTGATGTTGAAGGCTTGAAACAAAACTTGTTGAGTTTTGGATAGATGGTGCACAAGGGATATGATCTTTAGTTCAAAAATGGAAGATGCAAGATACGCAAAAGTTCTGGGAATATGATTGCTACAAGTAAACAAACAAAATGTAATATCTTTCACCTGACTACTGATAGTGGGAATTGTTTAATTGCTCAAGTAGATGAAAGCTAGTTGTGGCATAGGAGGTTGTGTCATGTAAATTTTGACAACATTGTCAAGATAAGTTCCACTCAAGCAGTAAGAGATCTACCTAAGTTAGTGAAGCATGCTAACATAATCTGCAAGGAATGTCGGATGGGTAAAAAAGCTAGAGTTTCTTTCCGGAGAAAATAGTTTCATTCAAATAATCTGCTCGAGCTACTACATATTGACCTTTGTGGTCCCTCCAGAGTTAGAAATATTCATGGAGAAAGGTACTTTATGTTGATTATTGATGATTACTCTAGAATGATATGGGTTTCTTTCCTAAGAGAAAAATGTGAAGCATTGGAAAAGTTCAAAAGTTTTAAGGCTATGGAAGAGAATGATAAAGGTCTGAAAATCAAGTGCCTGAGATCTAACAGAGGTGGTGAGTTCACATCAAGGGAGTTCAATTATTTTTGTGAAGAGCATGGAATTAAAAGACAATTATCTACTCCCTGAACCCCTCAATAGAATGGAGTTGCAGAGAGAAAGAATATAACAATTTTGGATGTTTCCAGAACAATGATGATGAAAGGAAATGTGTCTTAGATGTATTGGAGTGAAGTGGTAAGTACTGCTATATATACCTTGAATTGGGTAAATGTTAATAGTAATTCTGGTAAGACCCCTTTTGAGTTATGGTCTGGTTACAAGCCTAATGTTAAATATTTCAAGATCTTTGGAAGCAAGTGTTATATCAAAAGAGATTATGATATTGGAAATTTTGATGCAAGAAGCAATGAAGGGACTTTCCTAGGTTACTCCACTAAAAGCAAGGCCTACTGGTGCTATAACAAAAGAATAAGAAAGATGGTTGAAAGTGCAAATGTCAAAGTTGATGAGGATTCTGTCAAATCATCTAGATATTGTGGTTATGATTTTGATAAAGAAAATACTAGCAAAGGGAAGAATTCTTAGACACAGAACCTGCTTCAGATTATTCCATATGTTTTGATAAAGTAACCTCAATTTGTTCTGGTAAATCAAGTCAGTCTAGGAAACATAGACAAGTGCAAGTGTAGAAGAAATATTTGAAGAATCATAAGTTCAAGAATGTCCCAAAACTCCAAGGTATGTAAAGCTCAATCATTTTGAAATTCAAATCATAGGAGACAAGAATAAAGGAGTGCAAACTAGAAGAAAGATTGCAGAAGAATATTGTCTGATAAATTTCTAAGATTGAACCTAAAAAAGTCACTGAAGCCTGTCAAGATGAACACTGGTTGGAAGCTATGAAGGAAGAGCCGACAGATTGAAAATAATGACACATGGATACTAGTTTCTAGGCCTAAAGATAAAAATGTGATTGGTACTAAATGGGGGTTTAGGAACAAGCTAAATGAACAAGGTGAAGTGGTCCAGAATAAAGCAAGACTGGTATGTAAAGGGTATTCTCAAATGGAAGGTACTAATTTTGAAGAAACCTTTGCCCCTGTTGCTAGAATTGAAGTTGTAAGGTTATTTCTAGCTTATGTTGCATACAAAAACTATAAAGTCTATCAAATGGATGTGAAGTCAACATTTCTAAATGGAGAACTAGAAGAAGAAGTATATATTGAACATTCAGATGGATTTCAGTTAACTGACAAGGAAGATATAGTTTGTTGATTGAAGAAAGCTCTATATGGACTTAAGAAAGCCCCTAGAGCCTGGTATGCTAGATTGGACAAATATTTACTGAAGCTTGGATTCACTAAAGGTACTACTCATAGCAACTCATACTTAAAATTAGATCATGATAAGGAGTTAATTATATAAGTTTTTGTTGATGAAATCATTTTTGGAGGAGATGACAATCTATGTATGAAGTTTGTTGATGAGATGAAGGATGAATTTGAAATGAGTATGATTCGAGAAATGAAGTTTTTTCTGGGATTGCAAGTTACTTAGTCAGACAAGGGGATCTTCATATCTCAGTCCAAATATGTGAGAGAACTGTTTAAGAAGTTTGGAATGGACATCATGTATATGTACCAAAATATCTATAAGTTAGTAACATGTTTTGGACATCCCATTATATTAAACTATGTATGCACATAGTGTAGAAAAATTCTCAAAAAAATGTGTTGCATTTGAATAATAAGTTTAAAAATTCTACATCTATGTTGCATTTTCCATTTTTCTGTGCCTATATACCCTAATTTTCCTTATTTGTCCTTGATGATTTGCTTGCATATATTCTTGTGTTCTTCCCAAATTTTCAATTGGTTTTATGTGGTTCACATAGTTGGGAAATGTTCGCCTCTAGAATTCTCTTTTGACCATTTCATTGTTTTTCTCTTCCTATATATTACGTTCAAAAATATATGTCCTTGTCTACATTGTATTTTTTCCTAATATATGATACAAGTCCATGCAATTTCTGCCACATTTCCCAGCCATCTTGTTGTTGTTGTGTGCGGGGGGAGGTAAATGCAATATTCAATATTTCAGTTTGAGGATGTATATTGTTTTGGATGTATTGTGCAAATGACCCACTATGAGGTTGGTTTGATAGAAAACTATTGAAAAATGGTACCATGCACCTCTATTAGATAGCAGATTGGAGCATGCTATGAGTGTTGTGCTCCACAACCTACAACATTTATCCTCCTATTGTTGTTGTAAGTTGTGTTGCAATGTCTTTTCCCCATTCCATACACATCTAACAAGTGAGGCACATTTTGATAGATTCATATAAAATGTTGCTTTGTAGTATTATTATGTTGGGCTTAATGCAAGCATAGATGGACAAGGAGATATGAAGCCCATTTGTGGGATAATTGTTTCCTAGAATATGATCATCACTATAAGCATAAACAATGTTTGTAAATTATAAAATTATATTTTGTTAAGTTATACATTCAACTCTTTTCTTCCCGCATGGCTAGATAGGCTTTAGTACATATCAAAATTAGGTATGTTTATAAAGTTATTTGTGTACAATTTATGCTTTGAAGCATAAAATTTCATATTCCTTTGATGTTTTACTTTTAACGATATTTGGCTATTTCATCCACGGAATTGGTTATGTTTTCAAACAAGACCTTCCATATATTTTTCTTTCCCTATACTTATCAACATTATAGACAAGTCCCATATTTGAACATTTTTTATGCGGAATTGAAAAGAACAATATCCTAAAGAACAGTTTATTATCATGAACTTCAAACAAATGAGGAAAAAATAATATCATGAAACATATTGATACAAGACATATAACATGTTCCATCCAAAAAAAATAACACATACAGAGAGAAAAATAAATTGAAAGTAGTACAAAGGTGTAGGTGAATGCCATGTATTGGTTTTGTTTTAAAACAAGACCTCCCATATATTCTTCTTTCCCTATACTTATCAACATTATAGATAATTCCCATCTTGCCCAATTTTTTATCTGCATTCTCTTTTCCTTAAAGTTATTGCAGCAAAAAAAGCACTGCAAAAAAGGAAATTATCTATGAAAACACAGATATTTTTTGCAACTTCGTCATTGTGCAATATATGATATACATGCACTAGAGCATAATAAATTTTTTTTATTCTACATATTACATTTTTCCATGTCTCTACAGTTATCTTTTTAGCTTATGGTGAACATTAGCTATAGGCAGCTTTTTATCAACATATCCATCTTTTGAAAGTTGTTTCCCGAAAAAGAATAGAGCAATATAACAAACCATATATAGAAACAACAAAATTCCCCCTACTTCACCATTATGTGATATATGATATGGATCCATTAAATTTTCAATGGACTTTGCATACTTTTTTGGCTTAGGGGTTTGGGTAGATATGTATATATTAATTATTCTTTGTTGATGAGCATGCTGCTTTTGTAGATGGAAATATGCATAATTGTAGTCATGGGATATGTAGTTCATTAGATAAATATTTTGTGAAGTAGACATTTCACTTAAAATTGTGGGGATGAAAAAACAAAAGCAGCTATTTTGGCCTGTATAGGGTGCAGGGAAATGTTAGAATACTTGTTGAGGAAAATTTCCAAGAAATTATAAGTTATGTTGTTTTCCATGGATTTTATAACATTTATGACTGCATGTTTTACAGCCCAGGAGTGCTTTGGTGTGCATACATCGAATTTTCCACATGGTCATCATGTCAATTACATGTTGCGTATACATCTACTTTAGTTAGCTCTTTATCAACATATCCATCTTTTTAAAGTTGTCACACAAAAAAAAATAGTGCAATATAAGACATCATATATGGAAACAACAAAATTTCCCTTGTTTTTCCATTGTGTGATATATGATATGCATCCATTGAATTTTTGATGAGACTTGCATACTTTTCTTGCTCGGGGGTTTAACTAGAGCCCATGAGGCTTCATGATGTCAATATGGAAGGGAGGAGAACGAGCATGAGTTTTGTGGTTTTCCCTTTCACCGACATACATTGGCTCCTACATATCCACAACATATTGTATTTTGTTGACTACATTTCTCCATGCTTGTAGAGCTATCTTTTCAACTTGCTAATTGAACTGTTTAAACCAAGTTGTTCTTTATGATGATACCTATTTTCTTTAGGTCGTGACAACAATTATATGATACGATTCTAAATGTTTTTTATGTAAAGAAAACCTTGCCCATCTCTTTAAAATTATACACAACTAACAAAATTTGGAACATACTGATACAAGATTCAAACTACATCCTTTGGTGGTAAAAATTGAAGACAAATAGAGAATTGTACAAGAGGTATTAGAATAATAATAATTTTCTACTAAATATTATAGACAAAAAACCACATTAAATACAACTTTAAAATATGGAGTACATAGGAGAGGCAAACTACAATTATGAATAGTTTGTTATGGGGAACTGAAAAGAACAATATCATTAAGAACAATTTGTTATCACAAACTTGAAATAGATGAGGGAAAAAGGATATCATGAAACATGTTGATAGAAGACATATAACATGTTCCATCCAAACCAAATAACACATACACAAAGAAATAAAAGTTGAAAGCAATGCAAAGGTACAACTGAATTTCATGTTTGTACTTTATACCAATCTACAAAATTCCAAAATTTTGAAACTTAAAAAAAATAGTTATTTTAAAACTTCTCATTTTTGTCTACAATATTCAGTGCCAAATAATGTAGCTTGAATTTTGAATTGAAAAGCCAAGTTTTACATAGATTTCTTGTGT
>VDFB02325509.1:36471-39979 GCA_007258455.2 Sequoia sempervirens
TTATTGTCAATTCTAAATTCATAATTTTTTTGTAATTCTTATCAACCAATGAGGCACATTTAACAACATACTTTGTTCAAGAGGTAAGATTCACATCATCATAAAAAAACCCAAGCAAGTCTCCTCTATTTGTCTATAATATTTACTACCAAGTGATGTAGCTGAAATTCCCATTTAACTTTGTGGCGTTATACCCATTTTGCACATATTATTGCTGCCCATTCCCTTCACAAGTTCTGTTTAGTGTGGATTTGCTACCAAAGAATGTAGTTCAAATTTTCAATTGAAAGCTCAACTCTTATATACATTTCTTCTCTTGTATGAATATGTTTAGTGTGGGGTTTTGATCATCTATCATTTACCTGTGATTCTTAAGCAATCTACAATAATGAAGAGTCTTCTATGGGGAACTGGGGAGAAGAGTATCATGAAGAATAGTTTGTTATGGAAAACATGAAATAGAGATTGAGGCACAATTTTTACAATAATCTGCTATCAAACCAACACCACAATGGCTCTTTCGACAATGCAACCTAATGAATATAATTTTTGCCACATTTAGGAGTATACTTTCCCTTACTAACCCTAACCATATTTTTTTGACAAAAGAAAGAAGATTTAACTGTAATTTCTCCATCCATAGAAAACCATAATGCCAAACACCCATGTGTAAAATGATTTATAGTTTCTAGAAAACAACATTTTTAACATAAACAATAAATAAATGATTTATGAAAAACACCCATGTAAAACGACTTATAGATTGTGGAGAACAATAGTTTTAAAACCCTCCAATTTGCTATTGAATGGAGCCAAAGCTGTCATATTTTAAAATAACCCCCTATCAAACAAACCACAAAGTTGAAGCCAAAACTTTTTAGAATAGTCTGCTATCAAACCAACACCACTATATATATATTTACATATGCATATATATATGCATACATATATATATATATATATATATATATATATATATATTAATACTTATATTTTACACTCGGGCAAAAACACAACTAACATTTTTTTATTTTTTTATTTTTTTTGAAGCAATACACAAGAGTAGCCTTGATTTACCAACCATATACATCATGGAAGAAAACTATATTTGTTGAGTGGAATTTTGTATGCAATGTCACTTTTGACACCACCATTTGAGGACAAAGGAATGGGGGAAAATAAAAGCACAAGCAGGTGTGCCTATTCTATTACACACACCCATTAGACAACAATAGGTATTCCTAGAAGAGTTTTGGGTATCTAGCATGGGAATTACCATGATGCAACACCACATGAGGTTTGAGGCCCATAAGGTCCATTAACTAGTGGCAAAATGATAGAGCCATCAGGGTACTACCAAGGTCCTAGACACCACTTAGTTAAATGGTCCCCACGTTTCTAAATTATCCAAGCCAGCCTACCCTTTAATGTAAGTATAACCTTTAGAGGTAGTTAAAAATATAAGATGCCTAATCTATGCCTTAGTCTTCACCTTTCCTATTCGATAATGCATTAAGATTCTAAAATTTGAATGCAATGGATTGTAAACTCCTCCTTAAGTAGAATTAATGAAATATCAAAAGAAAAACACACAACTCCCTATGCAAACATCGATTCGATGATCATCCCTTTTTCTCATTAATAAAAATGAAAAATTTTACTTACTAAATCATCTAGTTAACTAGATGGAAGGGAAAGTATTCACTTAACTCAATGATAAAATAAACAAGCACAAATAAATTAACCCAAAATATTTTCATTTTAAAACCATATTAATATATATATATTTTCAATTTTATTTATCTTCATTCTCATTTATTTATATCGCTTACATATATTGAATTTATTTATTTAATTGTTTAAAATTTAATTTTTATTTATTTCCATATATAATTAATTTGATGAGTAATGGATACTATATATATAATAATAAATATATTTATCCTTATATATTCAATTTATTCCCTTAAGAAGAAATTACAAATGAATAAAAGAAGCTTCCATATATATATATTTTTAAAAGTAATACTATTAATGACTAATACTTATTTCTTTACCCTTTATTTATTTTCTTGGTCCTTTCTCCTTTTAAATTAATATATCTCCCCTCTCTACCAAGGGGTACGATTCACCCCCTTTTTGGTTATAGGTTTATTTTTTTTTATAAAAAAAAAATTGATTAAAAGGTCAATGAATTAAGTGTCACAAATCTAAGAAAGGCTTAAAGGCTTGGGGAAATGTGGAGCCTTAAATGGGAACCCCCTTAAGTTTACCCCATAGTATTCAGGTTTATTTCCATACTGTTTTAAGTATGTTTCAAGTCTTATTATGGCGGTGTACTCTATATCACATGTTTTAAAATACATCCAATGGAAATCTTTGAAGTTGATGAAAAGTCTAACTTTGTTTTGCACTTCTACACATTCCTTCTCTGATTTAGTGACGAAGGATGATATATATAATTTTTATTTTATTTTTGAGATGGTGAAAAAGTGAGATGGAGCGCTAAGAATGGAGGTGGTGGCTTAGCGGAAAGGAAGGAGTGTAAATCCGCTGTGCAAGGTGGTGGTGGCTAAAGTGCGGATATGGGTACCAGATTTTTCTTTACGAGTGCTCCCCAAGTTATCTTATTTTATTTATTTTTATTTCTACGTTCATTGCCATTAATGCGATGTCCTTTTCCTGTGAGAGGGTGAGGGAGAAGGAAGCTTAGGTGGAGGTCAACGATAAGCGAAAATTAAACTTCTGACACACATGGGAGATAGGGAAGAGGAACGAACCCCCCCTTATGGATTATTCTACACGCATCCTATTCTTTATTTCCAAAAATATACATATACAAATTTCTTTTTACCTGAATCAGACAGAATATGGTTCCTCTAAAAGCATAATATACATTGTCACTCTGCGTATAGCTATCCCAATGCTCGAGTGGTGCCACTCAGACTATGGACGAGAAAATGAAAAGACATGAGCAAGGGAAAAAGGAACGAAGATGAAAGAAAACCTCCAATGAAAAATGGCACGTCTTCAATGGTAATGCTGTCAACACTGCAAGATTATTATTTTTTTATTTTTATAAATCTATAACTCCTCAGATGATAACAGATGTGATAGGTCACGAGAAGAGACTTCGATCCAGCGTGAAGGAGTGGGATTGGTACGATTTATATCTTCTCATGCTAGTCTAACCTATCAAGGAAGAAGTTGAGCTTATCGCCTGCAACTGGAAGAAAGGTAATTTGAGTATCATGGACCCTACTATTCACCATCGGCAAGAATCACGCCTACTGATTGCGAAACACACTTAAACCATCCATACACCATAGATATTATGCAGCTGGTGAAATAGTTATATGACAATGCTTGCTATTCCATCCTACCTGTGCAGCCTCCAAACAGTTTCCTTCATTCCTATCACAATGAGGTTGAATATTCGAGGGAAATGAAGGTGTTACCATGGCTCTTCTACTAGGTGGAGTCGACTGCAACCAAGGGAATAGAATGA
>VDFB02325510.1:0-16434 GCA_007258455.2 Sequoia sempervirens
TTTGAACATGTTTTCCAATAGAATCGGTAGTGGTTGTTGGCACTTGGCTACAAAAATACTTGAGAAGAAAGAATGGTCTACTTGCATTCGAAGACTATGAAACACATAAAAAGATTATGCATTATTCACATTTGGTGGTGGCAACAAATATAAAACTAGAGCGCTATCGTGGAAGACCTTCAAAAAAATTACTATGGTCAATTTCTATGGAAGAGCATGAGGCAATCATAGATGCATTGCAAAAAGAGAGGATGCAAATGGTACAATGAAATAAGTAAATACAGGTAAATATAGTTTTAGTTTTATTTTTTCCTTTTAAATACATTAAATACATGTTTTGACATTGGTCAAGTGTGTTATTAGTTGAAATTGATTTAAATTGTTCTTTTATATATCCTTAAGGCATAATCACAAAAAGGATCTAGTCCATGCAAATTCAACCTAGATAACATGGAATACTTGGTAAAATAGGTAATTATTAGTTAAATTATATTTAAATACATGTTTTGATTACATATTGATATTGCTTGTACATTAAGAAAGCTGAAATTGGATTTATTGTCATTTTTTGTATTCTTAAGCCATCATTGCATTGATCTCATAATTTGAAAAAACATGGAGAGGATCCCTGGATTCAACCTACAAACATGTGTGGAATAATTTTAAATGAAGGTACTTGAGTTGTGTACATATAGATAGTTTTATATAAATTAAAATATGTATGTTTAGATGATTTCATTGATATTGCTTGTACCTTTTGATATCGTGCAGGAAGACCTACCACAATTTAGGCATGAGTTTGAGATGTTCTTGAGATGGTATATCCAAATTTTGTAAACATTGTTTTGAGATGACATATATGTACATGCATACCTGCAAAAATTGCTCATACTCTATGTACTTCTATGTATCAAATCACTATCTCTATATATTTTGTTTGTTAAATGTGCATGTTTTCCTACTTTGAAACTTTATGTCTAATTGTATAATCACTAAATATCATGCATACATTATTGTTAAATCAATTATATCCTTAAGACATTGTATTATGACCCCTTAATACATCCCCTTAATAAATTCTATTATGACCCCTTAAAACATCCCCTTAAGACCCCTTAAGACATCCCCTTTAGAGGTTGTATTATGACCCCTTTAGACATCCCCTTAAGATGTATTATGACCCCTTAATACATCCCCTTAAGAAATTCTATTATGACCCCTTAAGACATCCCCTTTAGACGTTGTATTATGACCCCTTAAGAAATTCTATTATGACCCCTTAAGACATTCCCTTTAGATGTTGTATTATGACCCCTTAAGAAATCCCTTTAAAACATTCTATTATGACCCCTTAAGACATCCCCTTTAGACGTTGTATTATGACCCCTTAAGACATCCCCTCAAGACATTCTATTATGACCCCTTTAGACATCCCTTTAAGATGTTCTATTATGAACCCTTTAGAAATCCCCTTAAGACCCCTTAAGACATCCCCTTAAGATGTATTATGACCCCTTCATACATCCCCTTAAGACGTTGTGTTATGATGACTCACCCTAAAACTTATAATACTTGTTAATATCACTTAATATTTATACTCAATTATACTCTTCTTTGATCCCCTTAAGACGTCGTATTACGACTCCTTAAGACAACCTATAATTAGTGTTGGATGCTATTATTTGTTTTGATATCTTATAGATTAGTATTCGATGCCATTATTTGTTTTGACAACTTCTAAATTAGTATTGGATGCCATTATTTGTTTTGATAGCTTATAAATTAGTATGGGATGTCATTATTTGTTTTGACAACTTATAAATTAGTGTTAGATGTTATTATTTATAGAATTTATTAATGCTTTTATTCTCTAATCTTCTATGGTACTATTTATTTCTTTAAAATTTTATCCTTTCTCGCATATAAACATTGCTTTTTGTTTGTAAATTATGATTTATTGACTAATTATTGATTGACGTGGAATTGAATAAGTTCATTGAGTAATTATCACCACCACAATCGTACATATCATGTATATCATGTATGAGATCACTAAATTTGTAAAGTATAAATATTAAAATGTCCTATATTAATCCATGTATGAGATCACTAATTTCACATTAATGTCCTATATTAATGTCTTGACTATGAACATAAAATGCATAAATGTACATGTGTAAATTAAAATTTCAAACAATAATAAAGTCCATAATTTATGTAACATATTAAGTGCATGAAACCAATATATTAAGCGCATGAAATAAAGTCCAGAGTACAACCTGTGAACGAAAGTCCAACTAAGTACTTGAGCCATGAAATATAAAGTCCAACAAAGTACATGAGAAACCAAAAATATAGTCCATGAAATAAACAAATATAACACATAAAATCACATGTTTCTAGGTCATGTACTATCTCTATAATCAAGAGATCTCTTCATGTAACGCCCCGCCACACAACCCTAGGGGAAGTTGCAATTAACTACTCAAACGCAATAATTTTTTTTTTGTTTAAGTACAAAAATAGGCAAATTCACTACCCATTGCTAATAACCCCTAAGGTTACGAGACTGAGTTTACATAAACCCACACAAGATACATGAATTAAAATCATAACATTTAATTACTTAACAAATTAAAAGCACATACATTCCATATAAGATTAAAATTACATCAAGGCATAAGAGATACCACATGTTTCCAATAATATAATTTACAATACGATTACAACACTCATTCCCCGAATGAGGTAAATCCAATAAACAAGGTTACAAATTACATCTTCCACCTCAATACAAATGAGGGGTTATAAATTAAAATAATAACTGAAAAGAACAAAACATGAAAGTACTGGATCCCACGAGCTCTCCAACTGGAAGCCTCGTCCACACGAACAAGAAGACGAACCAATGGATTAAGGTGCACGTTCCACCCAACCATGTGATACCCGAAGGCTCACCCCCCATGCTAGGAGATAGTAACAAGCAACCCTATACAAGACCATCAACCTCTAGACACAAGCTAACTCATACTGACACAACCAATCACTTGAACCATACAACCATAAGGATAACACAAGTACAACTCCAACATCATTGACACGGTCACATTGCTTCCAAACTAAAACATATCGAGTAAGATAAGAAGACCATAAACATAAAACCAAATACCAATTGTTGTCATAGAAAGAGTTTCATCACATAGCTCGTCATGGGATATCCTCTGGGAATCTTCCTAGGCTCCGATCCCCACTATGAGTTGTCTTGGTGGCCTCTACCGAATCCCGACACCCATGCTCACTCATGCAGAATCAAATACCTCTTGTAAAGACAAGATAGATGACCTTGCCATTCCAGGCCTTCCCATCCCATGCCAAGTCTATACAAGCCCTTGCGTCCATGAGCGAGGCTCAATTATCTTAATTAGTGTGAAATACTACCTAATTTCTAAGTACATTGATTTAGTTATCACTTGAATAAAACACTTCTGAAGGTTTCCTATTCTACATCTTTGGCTCTGGCCCCTAACAGAAGCCACTCTTCTACTTGACAACATACCAAACAAAACCAAACACCAAGGGAATCCCAAGTGCATACCAACAAGATAAAACCACTCCAACTCTAGGAGGAACACAAAATGAAAACTCACTCCAAACACTAGAGATAACAAAAGTCAAAACCCTCTCCGAACACTAAAGGCAACAAAGGTCAAAAACCTCTCCAAAAACTAGAGGATACAAAGGTCAAACCCTCTCCAAACATTGGAGGCAACAAAACACTTAATCCACTCCTTCCACAGGAGATACAAACCATCCCCATTCGTTAAAATTGGGTAATACAACAGGATACAACTATACGCCCTACCCAAGGAAAAACAACAGTTGACTATCACAATAATGCAACCCCAACAGTTAAACCCCCTCTGGAAGACTTAACAACCCTTCAAATCAAATTCCCCAAAGTGAAAATAGAAGAAGTATACATTCAAGAAGGGCAATCAAACAAGAATTAAAGCTATATTCGGATTTCCCAAATCCACTTCCTTCATTAACATTCAGTAATTTGTTGCCTTAATAAAGCTGACAAAATAATGTCTCTTTCAGACAAAGATGAAATTTAAACCATATGTTCAATTCTTTAATTGTTTTTAAATAACAATAGAAATAAAACAGTTACTTTTTCTATTCAGAACAAATCAATAAATCATTTAAAAAAAAAACAATTAATTCCTTTTTCCCAACATCACGAAAGAGGGAGATTACACAACGAAAGGGAAATTTGACGATTTAATCACCTACTTTAGGATTTCCTAAATCCAAGACAAACATTGACGTATTGCACGTAATCTAATACAAATAATTAAAATTGTTTGCAACTACCCAAAAGTAAATAAAATTACAATTAAAATAACGAAGAATTTAGACTAACACCTTATCTCCCTATTTCTCCAATTACACAAAATAATCAAATCAACTTGCTAGTTAGAATCATTTGATTAAAACAAACAATCTTATTTCAACATCCATAATGAATATAATCAACTTAAAATTAACTATATTTAAATACACATATAAATTAAATATATATATAATATATACATTTAGTGTATATACATATTTATATATATATATATTTAATTATATAACTATTATTTAAATAATCCATTTAAACTCAACTAATTAAATTATTTAAAAATACATAATACATATATACATTATATATATATATGCAATATATGCACACTATATATACATAATATATATAAATAATTAATTATATTATAAAAAAATTATTTAAATATTAAAATAATATATATATATACATATAATATATATATATATATATATATATTATTATAATATATATATATATTATAATATATATATTTATAATATTAAAATAATATATAAAAACAATTTTAATTTTTTTAAAAAATAAAGCAACTTTTATGTGGCACGGGCTGCATAGGGAGAGAGGGGCCTCTCTGGGATAACGACGATCAAAGCTCCACCTGCTCAAAGTGCCTCTCCTAACAGTAAGTATGTCGAGTGCCAGCCGAACCACAAAGAAAGTTGGAAAGTCGGTACCATCCATTCTCTTCCGTCACCGCTGATAGTGCTGCTTTGTCATTGATCAGAAAAGAAATCCAAGAGGAACTCGAGTTTTTGGTTCAATTACTGAGGAATTAAGAGAATTGAATTTCACCAAAATAATTTCATTGTCTCCGGAAGTATTATAATTATACACTATGTAGATGTGGGAGCAGGGCTACGGCCCCTCCCCCTCTTCACCATAAAAAATATATTTTTTTTAATAAGATTTTTATTATTAAAACAAAACTTCTAATAATACATAAAATAAAAATACGGGGCAGACTTGTAAGGAACAAAATTTCCTATGTAAAATTTTTGAAACCAAATTTTTTTTCCAGAAAAATAAAAAACACAAATATTTATAAAATATACTTGTATATATATATATAAAATAAATTTGACAACACCATATCTGGGTTTAAGTTTTCAGTTTGAAATGAAAATTTCTTTTGGTTTTCTTTCTATTTTTCCATTGTCTGATTCTTGCTTTGTTTTCTATCCCATAATTTCAACAGAAGTTTGCAAGTTTCTGAAATAAATTTACATGGGTTTTCATTGAAATTCAAACAACATTTTAAATTTTTTTTCCAACAGCATAATGAAATTTGAAACTCTTTCAAAATGGAAGAAAACAAAAAAAAATCAAAAGAAGAACCTAGTTTTTTCTCCAAAGTTTGAAGGATTCAAATGGTGCTTCCAAATCTTTTTCCAACCCACCCAAGAAATTTCAACCTTCTTCTTCAAATCCAAGCAAAGCCACAACAAAAACTCTCCACCAAATTGAAAATTGAAAAATATAGGAAATTGAATTTGTTCAAATAGAGTTTTCCCCAAATTTAGTCAAATCATTAAAATATCCCATCCACCAAATTTATTGCAATTTTGGGGGTATTTCCATTTCTTTTAAAATTTAAAACAAATTTACTTTCCAATTGAAATTTAATGCATTTCAAAATTTTTTTTTACAAAAAGAATTCAAAAATTTGTAAAGAAATTCTTTTACCTATGAATTTTCAAAAAGTGCAATTTAAAACATATTTTCATTTTTTTTTAATTTAAATCTAAATATCCAATAATGCCAAAACAACTAATTTAATTCATTTTATCACCATTAACGTAATTAATCAATAAACTAAATCTAATCCAAGATTAGATTATTTTATTAATTAAATTAAATTAATCAATAAAATAACTAACATTTCAACATTGCAACCACATATATTTAATCATCATTTTAACTACACAAGCCATTTAATAACCTTTATAATTTGAAATTAAATAAATAACTAAGGTGCAAAGGGACAACATTAAAATAACTAAACTCGACTACAAACCAACGACACACTATGACTAGGGTGATGACTTGGCACAAAAAACCTAGCTACTATCTCCCAATCGATTACCGTTGGTCAATGGACACGCTCTAACCTGTGAAACTAGGTGGAGTCGATATCTTATACCTGTCAACTTGCAAACAAAGAGTATATCAAACATGCATATATATAACATAATAAAACACACCGTGAAGAGAAAATTGCGGAATCGTAGGGAACTCGCAAGCGAGTGATGCAATCTCGTCCCCTTCACCAATACACTCATCATAGACTGACAGTTCCATCATAAATAATTATCTCATGAAATAACATGTTACAACAACTAATCATCATTACACCAATTAAAGCCTGTTAAATAAAGCATCAGATATAATACATCACATCACACAAATAGACTATCGCTCTATAAACAGCGATCAAATAACACACACATGATAAAGCATCCCAATAACCAAAAAGCACGTCAAAGCAAACAAGGACACACTGTCCAACCAGAAAGCAAAACAGAGGGGTATTACACTTCACACCATGCGGACTATGCGGATGACCTAAAACACTTTGTACAAGAGAAAGATGAAATCAGATGTAAGACAATGAAAAATGATTTAATGAAAATTTAATTTATAATCCATCACAAAATTAAATTATCGTCATATCTGCGTCTAGATGCTCCAGTGCACTTGAAGCAACCTCTAAATTCTCTAAATCAATCTACATAAACAAGACAAAGAAATTTGAAATTAGATGTACAACTCTACAATTAATTTTTTTTTAATTCAATTTAATTTATAATTTATCATATTTTAATTGTACCGTATTATGAGGTTGTGCACCAAGCTCTTCTCGAGGACCTATCTATACATGCTCAACAACAGATGTGTCTCATGCTATAAAATAAAAAGAATATGTAACAAATCTCATATTATGTATATATTCAATTTAAAATTTAAAATTTAAAGTTATATTCAAAATATATGTAATTTATAGACTTTAAATATAATAAAAAATTTAAATTACCATTTGATTTGGAGCCCCGCCTACATGTCCTCCCCGTGGTGTAACTCATGTCCGGTCGTAGAAAGTTGCATTAACAAAGTCCTACAAGATCAAAATTAAAGCATGTACAATTGAATTAAGTTTATATATATATATATATATATATATATATATATATATATATATATATATATATATATATATATATATATTCAAGTTTGCACATTTTGTGTAGAAAGTTTTTAAACAACCTAAAGTCAGTGGCCTCACGAGTAGTTGCAACATCAAATGTTTGCGATGCCCATTCTCATTGTGGTATCAACCTAGACATACATGTACATAGACATTTAACGCTTATAATATTTACAAGTGTACATGCATGTATTTCATATATCTAGTGAATTCAAAATTCATAAAATTGTAACTATACTAATGTAAACTTTAAACAAATTTACAATATGAATGTACCTGCCCCTGATCTATGACGCTCGATAGTGGAGGAGTGGTTGACAATCCCTCAGGAGGAATCGCGTGGATGCAGATTGACTCACCTAAACCAACATAAATATTTCAAACATATATGTGATTCAATTATAAATTTAAAACTCAAGTTAAATTTATGATTTCATATATAATTTTAAAAATTGAAATCAAATACCCCATAAGGGTTGCCGAGTACGACCGGTGTTGATGTATGTACTCATGGAACAAATGATTTCCCCATCGTTAGTGTCATCTGTACACCAAACAATTTGATTGTTAAAATGTATTGTAAACTTTTCTTTGATATATACATCCATCAAAATTCTTATAAAATGAACGTACATAGATGCATATTTATACCTGTGTCGCAGTGTCCTCAACGTGATGGTCTGCTGTAAGAAACTCTACAAATGAATTGATGCGACCAGATGAACCACCAGAATCTCCCCGTCCACCTGAACTAGGTGTGGCCTGATCAAGTCCACAACATATTTGATGACAACTAGTACATATATGGGAGACGAGCCTCAACACTCCTGGAGTGGTACTCGAAATAGCTCCATAAAAAACTCCATCATCATCATCGTCTTTATGCTCCCCATTTGCTATCACAAAAACATGCTAATCAAGGTCTCCTGCGAGTGTACTAAGGGAACCTAATGTTGAGACCAGAGCTTGATGATGTACAAGTGCAAGAATGGGAGGACTAGGAGCAACAACAAGGGGTTGCGCATGCATGAGGCGTTGGGGATCAACCCTTGCCCCTAACCTCTGTTGTGGCATGCCGCCACAACACCCTGAAATGATCTAAAATCAAAATAATTGGGATTTTGCCCCAAAACAAACTCTACAGACATTTTTCTCAAAAAATACAATGGGAACTCCCAATTAGCATGTGGGGGACTATCAAAAACCATATACCATCGATCCTAAAAATGTGCACTCATCTATGGATGTATGCACCACCTCATGGATATTCTAGATTTGTTGGGTGGAATGGGTTGTTGAGTAACGGGGTCAAGAAATTAGGGGGCTAGATGGGCTTTCATTATTTTAAGGTCTAATATTTGTTTGTAAGAGAGACCGTCAGAATAAAATTGTCTCATTTGTTCTCTCTCTCATCGATGCCTATCAAGATTAGAATCGATCATCTTGATGGCATCAACAACATTTTGCATCGCAGATGCAAAACGTCTCACATGTGGTGGAATCAATGCTTGAATCTACATAGCATTGATTTGATTTTGTATGGATAAAACTTGATCATTTATACTTGCTCGCAAGTGAGCCTCGTCATATGCGATAGGTGCTAGATGTGGCATATTAGGTGGAGGGGGAGGTGGAGGGGGAGGGGGAGGTGGAAGTGGTTGTGGTTGAGGTGGTGGATTGACGATATCATCAATGTGAAAATCATCCATGATATGAGATATAAATGTGCACCTGCATTAAATCATACAAAATAGGATGTGCATACATATATTAAGATCATATATTTAATTGAAATAGGATGAGCAACATATATATTAAGATCATATATTTAATTGAAATGCACATATATATACATTGATTGAACTTGAGCATGTCCATACAAAATTCAAAATTTAACATGTACATACATTTAAAATAAAAAATATGATGCATAATTTGCATGCGTACAGATCATTAAACTAAACTATGTACATAAATACAAATTTCAAAATTTAAGAACTATATATGCAAATTTTTAATACATGCACATACATACTAAACAATAAACTTGAAACATTCACAAAAGCTCGTTTTATGTCTAACACACACACACACACATATATATTATAGTTTTTCAGCAAGGAGAAATCATGATCTAGTGGAGTAGTCCTTAAAATGTATGTTATTATGTATTTATTTCATTATAAGTTCATAAATTCCACGAATTCCTTAAATCCATGTCACTAAAATATCCATCTAGAACCAAAATCCTTAAATTCATGTCACTAAAAGTATCCATCCAACCAAATTTATAAATTCATCACACAAAATATCCATGGATTTCACCAAATTCATAACTATTTAAGATCATTTGTCTTAATTTAGAAACTATTAGGCTCTCGCGTCTCTTCGTTTCTTTGTGTTTTCCTTTTCAAAAGGTGGAAGTTCTCATCTCCTCTAGCCATTGTCGATGCTCATCTACGATCCCATCCATAGCCCTGATAGCATCAACAAGGGTTTGCATCCTAGATGCAAACATCCTCACAGGAGGTGTGACACATTCTTCATTTTGAATAATGTTGATTTGATCTTGGATGGTTCTAACATTGGCATTGATTTGTGCTTGCAAATGAGCATGTTCATCGATTTCAGGTGGTGGAGGTGGGGGGTTACGAGGTGGAGTGGGTGGAGTGGGTGGAGGTGGAGATGGATGACATGGAGGTGGATTGCGAATATTATTGAATGGATCCATGCGATGTTTAAGATATGAGTGAACCTGCATGAGATTTGTAATTTCAAGATGTAAGATACATGTTTAGGAAATACCTTTAAACCATTCAATATAAATGGCCTTAAATAATTGAATACAAATGATAAAATATGTAAGCCTCATTTATGTCTAAGGCACATGTTACTTGAATGAAAATATAATTAACTATTAATATTATATAATTTTGCATGATCTTATTATTGTTAAATTTGGTTGTCTTGGGAAACTTTGATCACCAAATTTTAAGAACTTCTGTGATCCCCTTAAGAAATGTCATATTGGGACCCCTTAAGAAATTGAATTACGATTTAGGATGATAGGATGGCTTAAGGGGATCTACGTCTAGTGAGGTCCTAGGAGAAAATGACATGGCTCAAGTGAATAAAATTTGGTGAAGTTGCCCAAGGCAACCAAGTTTCATTAAGAGCCTTTAAAGAAAAAATGATGGCTTTAGGGTTTAGGGTTTAGACTTTAGAGTTTAGGGTTTAGGGTAATATGATAGCTTAAGGGGATCTACATGTAGTAAGATCATAGGACAAAATTACATGGCATAAGGGAATGAAATTTGGTGGAGTTGCCTAAGGCAGCCGAATTTCATTAAGAGCCTAAGAAAAAATGATGGCTTTAGGGTTTAGGGTTTAGGGTTTAGAGTTTAGAGTTTAGGGTTTAGGGTAATAGGATAACTTAAGGGGATCTATGTAGTAAGATCCTATGACAAAATTACATGGCATAAGGGAATGAAATTTGGTAGATTTTCCTAAGACAACCAAATTTCACTTTAAGGTCAAGTAGGACAAAATGAATGGTTTAGTGTTTAGGCTTTAGATTTTAGAGTTCAAGGTTTAGGGTTTATAGAACTTAGGGTGAAGTTTTGGTGCCCCTTGGAATATAGAGAACTTGCAAGTTAGTGAAGAAAATTTTCTTGTGGAATAGTTGATTGAGATCTACTCTTGTTTCAACTAACCAACCTAGATCATGAAATCTCATTAATATTATAATATTGCACGATATTATTATTGTTAAATTTGGTTGCCTTGGGAAACTTCACCAAATTTTAAGAACTTCTTTGACCCCCTTAAGAAATGTCATATTGAGACCCTTTAAGAAATCAATTTATGATTTAGGGTGATAGGATGGCTTAAGGGGATCTAGATGTCTAGTGAGGTCCAAATTTAGTCATACTGTGACCTCATTGGTTCATAGCTCTGGGTCAAAAGTTTTTACCCGTCTAATAAAAAATAGTATCATGTTAAAAATGAATCAATCTATACATATCACAAAAATAACATACATCTATCAAAACAAGTAAAAATTTCCTCCTAAATTAGAGGATATTAAAATAAATATGAAATATTTTAATAATTATACTTGTAATCACTTATTAATAAGTTATATCATGCATAATTTTAATCACATAATAAAGGAATAAATATACATATGTAGAAGATACAAAAATAAAAAGAGGCTATTCACATGGATCTTGATCCTTCTAGGAAGTACCTAGATTGGTGTATTTCGCGTAGGACTCTATGTAGGTGTTGGGACCTTCATCCCTCTCCTTGTATATTTCCAAAAATCCCACTCACTCCCTCTATAAAATTATTTCCTTTGTTATTATCTAGTTCTTTTAATCTTCTAAATTGACCTCTTATTTATAGGAGCATAATATGAATCCTCCTCCTGTCTCTATTGTAATAATAGCCTAGTTCCTCCAACCTATCATCATGTACCTCCTCTCTTTCCAATGTAATAGGTGTACCTTAGGTGTTAAATGGTTCCATCTCGGTCTCCTTATTGATGCATTTCTATCCTACCACATAAATCTATATAGTATCAAAATATAGGTAATTTTATGGTTATTGAATCTCCCTTAATTGCTAAAGAATCCATTATGCTTGAGGATGGGTGGATTATTATCTAGGATCACATCTTAAAAATCCTATAGAGGTCATGGTATGTGTTTCTTAATACATATATTCCCATACAAACCTCTTTCCATGTATTATCAACCCTCCTATATAATAGACACCTTACTAGATTTAAATTTCATATGATATATACCCAAGTGTTTCCAATTGGAATTGCTATAATTATAATTTTATGGTATTCTATATATTCATAATAGTTTTCATAAATCTACCAAATAGACCCATTTTTGACATTGAACCTACATAATTTTAGGTATGTCCATTGAAAGAAACTTTACCCATAGCACTCTCACTCGCGCTCTCCTATCTTGTGGATATAATAGAATAAAGTTTTGTTCCAATGATTTAGATCCCTAATGATCATGTCTAAGTGTCATAGAGGGTGATCATCCACTCTTCATAAACTTGTAGAAACCAAAAGGTTTTATATTATGTGTTCAAATAAGTGAAAACATTACGAAAAGCTCTACTAGATGGTGACAATAGAGGGTTTTTTAAGGCAACCAAATTTCATTTTAAGGTCCTAAGACAAAATTCAAATGTTTTAGTGCTGAGGGTTTAGATTTTACAGTTCAGGGTTTAGGGTTTACCAAACTTAGGGTGAAGTTTGGGTGGCCCTTGGAATAATTTAGACTTGCAAGTTAGTGCCAATTGGAATCGATTGTACGTGCTTGAATTTATGAATTTGCTAACTAAATTTGCAAACAAACATTGATAAGCTTTATAATTTTAATATTGTTTTAACCATATTGATGTTTTGTGTCAGAACCTGGTGAAGAGATGAGTTTCTGTTTGAAAATTTCAAGACTGGGAGGGAGCTGGGAGGACTCAGGACAGTTGCAGACCGGTCAGTTCGAGCACCGCTCGACTCGCGGACGCCATCGCCAGCTTCGGACACTAATTAATTGCCGTTGGCCCAGGTGGATGGTTTCGCGCTGGTTCAGGTTTCAGGCCAACACCAGCCAGGGGTTCCGGGCGTGTTTCCGGTTTTGCATTATCGCTCATTAAGTTCCGCCAAAAGCCTATTTATCCGCTTTAAATTCAAGATTTATTTTTTCATTTCTATTAAAAAATATTTAGGTTTCATTGCATTTTTTGATCTATTTCTACAATTACTCATTTCTACTATAACAGGAAAAAAAAACTCAAAATGTGAAATAAATTAAAAAAAAATTCTAAATTCACTTATTTTATTCACAATTTCAATAAGAAATGCAAGAATGCAAAAAAAAAGGGGTGTGGGCGGGTACTTGGAGCTGTTTGTGGAGGTCGTTGTCGCTTGTACTCGGGATCCTGTCCGCTACAAAATGAACTCTGTTGGTTTTAAAAAAAATAAATAGTATTAGAAAACGGGATCTCGATTTTTATAAATCGGGATCCCGTTCCTTGTCCGTTGGTTCGGGATCCTTTAGGAAACGAGATCCCAATTTTTAAAAAGCGGGATCCCATTTTGTATTTAGGCTCGGGCTCCTGAAGCTAAACGGGATCTCGATTTTTAAAAATCGGGATCCTGTTTATTAAAATCAGGATCCCGTTTTTGCAATGCTGATTTCATTTTTTTGGATAAGGCAAAAACTTCCATGTTTCGTGGACTCAACTTTGTGCACTTACTCCGCTGCTGGGATGGATGCTGATTTGTCAAGTGTTTTGATTAAGAGGTAAGTGAAAAGGCTCCCTGTACTTAGACCCGAATAAAACTAGGCTTAAAGCTGGGATACCTGCCAAAGAGATCATTGAGGTGATGGAAGTGCATTAGAAGATAATTGACAATGACATGGAGGCTGCAAATATTTTAAAGAATATGTAACTGTTGTTTGTGCTCCTCTTTTTTGGCAGTTGCTTTGCTTATGGTTTGCTGCTTGTTGGCTATTTGTTGTTCTTTATGTTTATCTTTTGAAGCAGCTCTCTTTTTTGTAAAGGGTTTCGGCGCCCCTTCAAAACTTGTTTTACCTCTAATAAAAAAAAACATTGTGATTGATTATCAAACATATACAATATAAAGTATAATGTTACACACATATATATATATTATAATATATATGTCGCAATATTACTTCGACATATATATTAATATATATACTATATATATACATATACATAATATTATTTCAATATTTATATAAAACACTAATACACAAAATTCGATGAACATATATGCACAAAATGTATACATACATACATACATATATGCCACTTTAGTCCACTTGGTATTCCAATGCATATGGGTAATCCATCCATGAGCATGCATAGGTATGTCTACCTACGTACTCATGTACGTAATCACTCACATGTATGAGTTTACCATAGACATGTACATATATACATACATATATATATATATATATATATATACATACATATATATATATATACATACATATATATATATACATACATATATATATATATACATACATACATATATATATATATATACACACACACACACACACATTAAATGCATATATCTCATTGATATACATTAAACACACAAGAAATATCTTCAACACCACTTCAATACTTCATCTCATCACTCATTCCAAATGATCATAAAACAAGATTATGACCCAACATAAACATTCATAATCAAAACAAAAGATCACTTACCCATTACTTGAACTGACTTGAATTATCTAAGACCAACTAGGGTGTGAGTGTGTGAATGCTCAGTAAGGTCAATTTAAAGGTTACCAAACCAAGTTCTTCTCCTAAGTGATACTTACCCTTTCTTTTAGAGGCTTGAACCTATTCCTGCATTCAACTTAGTTCACCATAACAATAGTTAGTTGAATTAATGCATTCATATACATCACATACATGTCATATTCATATTATATATTTCATATGCCAAATAATAAAGTATTTAATTGAATGAAACATCAACATATTTCCCATAAAACACATTCACATTTATTGAAGCAATTTACCAAACTAGGTGATAGTAAATAGATAATAACACACAGGGTTTAACACATGGGGAATTTGGCTGATCTAGTACATGTGATGTGCTCAAAATACCACACCTGAAGAAGAGTATAAAGTATAATGTTGTGAGCCTCCTGATAGACGAAGCGACCAATATCATAATACAAGTGTGTTAACATGCTATGTCCCCAAGCATACACTGTATGATGCTCCTCCATCACCCATATCATATCAAATAGGACCCCATCAAGGTGTGTGCCTCATCCATCGGGCACCAAAGATAGAGTGACGGTAATAATTAGGATTCATCAAATCAATGGTATAGAAGAATGTAGAAGCCACTTAAGTGCGAAACAACCCCTAGAGTCAAAATCTATGTAGTGGTTGGTGTAGTAGTGTATATCACTCCTGATCTCCCGAGGGGTCTGTAAGTCATCGTGGTGCACAGTCTCACCTTGCACGGGTAATCTAAAGATGTAGTACACATCCTCGAGGTTAATTGTCATCTCCCTTGTTGGGAGAAGAAATGTGGAAGTCTCTACATTCCATTGTTCAATAGGTGCCATAAGCATAGCATCGTGATATCTCATAGGTGACATAAGGTATATCTAGTATAATATGGTGGTATGCGAAATTTGCTCCTCCTCTTACGAGAGTCGTGTGACCTACTCCCAAAGTAATGAGAACAGTCATCCTCCTAAAGGCTATTGGGTATGTGGTGGGACTTGTAAGAAATGAAAGGAATCATTAGTTATACAACAAAATCAATAATGAAGCAACTTACATAACAAGTTTGAATCAGAACAAAAGTTCCATCCTAGAATAGTGGCGCCATTTTGGGACATTATCGCCGAAAGTGGACACTTTTGTCCAAAGTGGACATAAACACCATAACTTTTGAAAAAAAATGAAAAAAACAAAAAATAAAAAGAAATCATAGGGAAAAGGAATAAACAACTCATTGTTGGTGCTATTGTGCCTCGTATAAAATCTTCTTGTAGGATATTGAGCCTCGAGAGCTGGTATGATCATTGACTCAACATCCTTTCTCCTTGGTGCAATGGTATCTCTCTCTAAACCTTCAAAGAAAAAAGTGAAAATGATGGTCAAAAAGGTGATTTTTCTCTAACAAATAGCTAAAGTTAGTAATAGTATATCTCATTCAATTCACCATAGTGGGGTTTATTGAACTCCGATTTTGATGTCGTATGTTGTGTTG
>VDFB02325511.1:0-27169 GCA_007258455.2 Sequoia sempervirens
AATAATATTACTTTTAATTTTCATTTAAGTCTCAATAGTTGGTGCATAAATATTTCAATTTAATTTAATTGCTCAACTGGCCCCAACTAATGAGAACTTGACCCATCACTTAAGTCACTTAAGTTATAATATAAAATTATATTATAACTTAATATTATAAGCTCAAAACCATTAATATTTCTTTTAATCAAATAAATATTAATATCTCCATTATTACTCAACATTTTTGCAACGCCATTAGAACTAGGAGCTGGCATGAGGAAACTGCATATGACCATACCCCTTTACTAAAAATAGCAGGGTCCCATCTCTAGCATCTCTGACTTACTATAAATAGTAAGTCTTTCATACGAAGTCCTGTAGACCTCAAATGAACACCAATCCTGCATAGCTCTAACTACTTAAGAAGCTGCATCCCTCAATGGACCCTCTATCCATTCTCATTAGCCTACGGGGATCACAATAATAGGCTAATCTACTAAATACAAATATCTCACTTTGGAGGGGACATTACACCATGTTATGATGTACGTGTTGCTCATGATTGTATGAACAATTTTATAAAACTATAAATAAAAAAATACTTTATTGGCATTAACTTTATGAATTCAGATTATGATGCATTATTTTCTTCTTTTTTTTATGAACATTATGCTTTGCGTATTCGACAACTATTCATTGCTCCCAGCTTCAAAATCATTGATAATTTCTGCTATAATTTTCCATCGCATTTGGAAAAATAGAAATAAAAACTCCAACCAATAGGAGGACGATGAGAATTTGAAAACATTGAATGTTGAAAACCACACTAAAAAAATATTTAAAATAAATTGTTTATTTTTTTAATACATTTTTACATATTGTCTAGAGACAATATGTCTTTAATCCCAACTATTGTCTCTGACAAAAGTGAAATTGTCTCTAAAGAACAAAAATACTTCTATTTCATATTGTCTTTATACAGACAATTTTTAAGACAATTCTTTAAGACACTCGCTTAAAGACAATACTTGAGACAATGCACAATTTTATTTTTGTTTCAAGTCTTAAATATTGTCTTAAACCACCCCTCTATGTAGTATGTAACTCCAGGCTGCCAGTTTTTTTTAACGCATGGAGGTGAAAAGATGCCAAAACCTGTGAGTTGTTTGATAGCACAAAAAACATTATTGAATATTTTCGTTAAAAAACTTGCAACTTACTTATGAACTAGTTGAAAATAAACCTGTCCAAAGAAATTGGAACGATTTAGATTTGTTGGCTGAGAAGAGATTAATCATCATTTAAGTTTCCATTCCCCGGCAGCAACTAACAAGCTTTTTATAAATTGGATGGAGGAGAAACCCTCTTATTCTTCCAAACCCAGCACTAGTTATTTTTTACCTTTAACATAATTTTTAACAATGATTGTTATTTTGGGATAAACCTTCCAATCAGAAATAACCTCTACAACGTGTCCAGCTGGCCATTTGCTATAAAAGTTTGTAATTCTGGGTCCTGCCCAGAAGTAATGGGTGCTGCCATATTCGCATGTAGTAGAACAGTGAAAAGCCTATATTATAATATTCTGTTATTACATTTATTTTGAACAATTAAGACAACGTAACGTCCTTTCCAACTATTAAAAGGCCAGATATTGCATTTCATATCATTCGTTATGGGGAGCAAGTTGCAGAAAAAGTAGAATAACTTCGAATTTGGTCAGAGCAGGCAAGCAAAACAGATATGGGTGGTTGTCTTTCTGCTTCTGTTACCGATGCCCCTGCCAAAACAGATATGGGTGTATGTCTAGATTTTTCACTTTTCATTTTTCTTATCTATTAAATAGTTCTATATCTTCAATATGTTGTTCACGATGCCCCTGCCAAAACAGATATGGGTGTATCTCTAGATATTTTCATTTTCATTTTTCTTATCTATTATATAGTTCTATATCTTCAATATGTTGTTCAAGAACAGTGGTTACTTCTCCTTCTGTACGCAGAACATCAATTTGGATATTACTCCAGGAGATATGCCAATGGATTTTGGTAACAGTAAAGGAGATACAGCTCTTGAGGTTAAGTTGCATTGTAGTAATTATACTTCTACTCCTATTCCTTACGTCATCACCATACAATTCCCAGGCAGCATCAACAAAAAAATTTGCAGTATTGAAGTAATACCCGGACAACACAGATTGTATGTACACAACCAATTGTTTTCTTCCATTAAACCTAAAAATTCTTTGTTGTTTTTAAGATATTGTACTTTCTGACTACGATATTTTGTTACTTTGCAGAATAGGTATTGAGACCTTCGTAATAACCGTGAAGATTTTGCAAGAAACCGGATTGCGTCAAGTTAGAATTCTCGTTTGCTTCCAGGCCTCTGCTCCAGAAGATATGATTATGTTTCTAATCTAATCACACGGAAGGCCTACGGAGGATCTTTTGCATTAGCTTTATCTTTATATTTGGTCTTCTTTCTAATACATCTGGCTTCAAGGTCAATGATACATACAGAATATAGTTTTTGTCATGCGTTTTATGAATTAAGACATCTTACTGTATTAGCAACTGGATCTCAGGTTAGCTTCTGAAGCTTTTGTACTACATAAATCTCATAAATAATCTGCTTGTTTTCTTATTTCAAAACCTAGATTTAGTTGTATCTATATGGAGGATTTTATGTCATTCACGACATTGGTGGAAGGTTGAATTCATTCGTCATTGTAGTAAATCAGATGGTGTTTCTTTGATTGAGATTGGTTTTTCTTTTGAAAAAAATAGGATGATTCAATTGTGTCAGGCTTTAATTTCACTTTAGAGATCTTCGGATCTCTTTCACTATAGGTTTTGTGTAGTTTCGCTGTTTGTTTTTCAAAGACCTTTCTAGCCTTAATACTTGTCTCATTGTGAATTCTAATTTCATATTGTTGTAGCCTCTCTTAAAGTATAAGGTTTAGGAATCTTTTCAAAGCTCCTTCTAATTCATAATTCTGATAGAAAACCATTTAGGTGAATTCCTATTAAATTGAATATGGAAGCAAGGAAGAGATCTGTCATTTGAAATGTTGCCAAACAATCTTATGGAATGCTTCTTGTACTTAAATGGCTCAATGAAGGATTGAAGTGGTACTGTCACATCTAATCGACAGGTTTCATCTCAAGAATATATTATAATTATTTGCGGAAAGAAACGACTCATTAGTGGTGTACTTTGAGCTCACGTTAAATAATATGGCACTGCTGCCAGAAGTAACTGTGTAACATAGAGTGTAAATGCTTCGTTACATTATACATCCAATTCTCAAATTCTCCTACGCATTATCCTCGTACTTAATCTATTTGTTTTAACCCCTCTGGTTATTCCTATAAAGAATATATTCTTTCCCATTTCATTGCATAGAGTAAACCAAGTACCAATCATAAGAATAAAGAGTTTAATTGAGAAGTAACTGGCGACTGCTTTTCACATTTTACAAACGTTTGTTTCCCCAACTATGGTGATTTGAAACCGCCCTACAAAATAAACTCCATCACCCACGCTTGGTATAAGGGAAGTCCTGAGGAGAGGTAACTGCCAGCCTGGTTAACAACCCAGAATAGAAGATTCGGCCACCGGCGTCATTATGAGGGTGCTCATGAACAGGTGGGAGTTACGCAAACCAAGGATAGGAATTTGAAATACTGTAACTGCAAGCAAGAGAAGGTGGTAATGAATATTTTAACGCTGGTGGTTTTATGAATTTAATAGAGTAGTTAGTTTAAAAATTTAAGGAATGAAATTTATTACTGTGAAAAAAATAAAAATTATTATTACTTTTTTGGTATAGACAATTTTTAGTTAAATTTTAATTTTTCTTGCTCAAATCTACAGTTCTAAAATGTGGCCATTATTTTTATGAAAAAAAATCAATTAATTCCGTAGCAGTTTTTTTTTCTTTTTTTCTTTCACTTTATGAAACCTCTCGCTCCATGAAAATAGATTCTGAAGCTCCCCTGTATGACCTTACCCTAACTAAGGTGAAAAGGAGTTCTCATTCCTTGTTTAAGTTGTAATTATTGTCATGTACACTCTATGAGATTAAAAATTTAATTCTTTTACTTTGAAGCCCATTTCTTGTTAAATTTGAGTGAGTTATCTTTCTTCAGACCATCCAAATGAAACTTGTAGGTAATTAATTTTAAAATTAAATTACTTGTCAATGGGTCCTTGGTCTGCTAGTGAAGTTGAATGGTTCTGAATGAGCCCACTAGAGATCGAGTCTTGCTGAATGTAAGTCTCTGACATCATAGGGGATGAGGCCGAGATTGGGATACCAACAATGATAAAACCCCTTGTTGACGTGACTAAAAGATAAAAACTCTCTGAATTGCATTTTAATTTGAGAATGAAAACCCTAACATCAAGTGGAATAAATTGTATCAGTTCGATGCTAATTCATCGTGGCAAGTTTGGGCAAAGTGTTGGAGAGGAAGAATTCTATATTGTTGTAATTTGAGCTTGCAGACATTAAGAAATCATAAATTTCTGCCTTTTAATTTCTAGACGGTCAACAACTTCTTTTCTGATTTAAAATTATTATTCTATTGCTACCATCTCTAGTTTGTAATTTTGTTCCTATCAGCGGCGGGCTACCTCATAATCTAATGTTAAAACCTGAATGATCTTTGATAAATGCCGCAGGGTTTACTTCAGTGATCTGCTCTTATATTATAATTTTAATTGCCTTGTATAATTCGTCTGGGGCAGCAAACTTTGGTATCAAATTGATCAGTGATTATTTTGCCTATCCAATGAGTGCTAACCTGTTATGTGGTACAAAATACCTTGATTATTATTTATTGACTATTGTCTCTGGAGTTTACTCTGATCTGATTCAGTCTTTCATAAATATAGCTGCTATCTTAACATTGCCAATGATTTTATAATTCTGTATTGTTTAAATCTTCTTTAATTCTGACTAAAACTTGTTGAGTAAGGATCATAAATATTTCTTTCTAGTCTTATACAAATTGATGCTATTGTCATCTTTTCAGGAACCTCTTTTCTTTTTTAAGATCCTCTAGTATTATTGTAATATGGGTTAGTGGTGGAAATCTATAATCGTAATAAGTTATTGGATTCCAATGTGTGTGAGAGAGAGATCATTATGCTAACCTAATGTTAAGACCTTGAGATTAACACTTTGCCTAAACTATAGATTCACCTATTGTGGTATTGGGTACATATTATGATATTTAAATGATTCCTTTGTTGATAGATTGAATTTGTATGGACTGTTCAAATCTTTGCACGTAACTTAGGAACCCAGGCACTCATTCAATTTTAATTATCGCTCATTTTCAATCATACCTTGGTAGCAGCTCAATAATAAACTAATTTGAGTTCCAATCAACCTTAGGTATTAATTAATAATACATTTATTAATGTATATAATAAATATACAAATAAAATAGGATACATTAAAATATGCAAGAGGAAACATAATACAATAGCTATTATTTAATCTTGCAATGAAAGTATTAAACAAATTATTACATATTCCTATCATCCCCTTTCATCAAAAGAAAAGAAAGGAAATGCAAAAAACAAAAAAAATAAAATGGAAAAATAGAGGAGGGCATGGCTAAGGAAGATTGCTAGCACCCAAGGTAAAGGAAATTACTAGAATTAATGACTTGGTTGAACCCACTAGCATGGTGCCAGCACAGGTGGAAGTGTAACATCCTAATGACCACAAAATCAAGAATCTTGTTACGAAATTTATGTAGTGTACAGATGTCTGCATGTCACACAAGCATCTTTGACAAAAATTCCTTCAACGATCAAAAGCAAGAGGATCAAGGATGAATTTGAAGGCAAGAAAAAAGGGGATTCACATTATCGTCTCTATTTAGCTAAAGTGAGGGTTATGCAATGTGAAATTGCATTGGGGTACAATTTTACAATATTTCACTACGAATGTTTGTTTAAGAAGGAATTTTAATTCCATGCCTACGAGAAATTTCCTTGATTCTAGCTACTCATTATTCCTAGTTGCTTGGGGTATGTAAGTTGGCATTCTAACTAAATTAAGATTTTATGTGTTTTCCATTTAAAGCTTGTTTCCATGTTGACTTAGCTCTTCTATTCAATGGTCATCATCCCTAATCCATAATTTATTGGGTTTATTGGTAATATTTATGGCTAAAAATTAGTTAGTTTATTTTATTGGTTAATTAATAGACACTACCTAACTAAGATTGTGCCTATAAGATCTAGCTAAATTAGAATGGAATTGAAGCTTATTGATATAAGTATAATTAATTCCTTCACAATCTCGTTTCTCTTTCAAAGAAAAAAGTAAATGAAAATAAAGAAGAAAATAAGTTAATATTCATATAATGTAACCATAATAAAATGATTTAGTGTAACTACTAGTATGGAATTAGGAACATGTATGGTACTATTCAAAGGATGATAGGAAAATGAATCTTTTATACTTACATATTTATCTTTGTGTTGAAGCAATGAGAGTTATCCTATAGGGAAAAGTAGAGGAAAAGTCCAACCTTTACTCTATCCTAGTCCATAGGGACAAGTAAGCTCCATCCTTAATAACAAATATAAAACCTTAAATTAATAAGATGCTCAATTGACCCTTAGCCAATTACACTTTACATAGTAATGTCTAGATAAAGGGAGTATCAATATCTCTAGTTCTAGGTTTAATAAAAAATTAAATGAATCCACTAACCCCTACAATGGTATTCAAAGGATTCCTTTTGTAGGCTCAAGTACCATTTTGAAAGGTCGGCTCTAAGATTGATGAGACTATGACCCTCCTATCTAACCAATACTATAGATCAAGATGACCATAGATGAAGCAAGTCACATGATCTTGGTTTTGACATATTTATTTATCAAGATCTTATTTTACCAATTATTAAACCAAGCATGATACAAGAGAAAAATTATATGGAAATACAATTCTTGGAGTAGAGGACTCTACAAGGGCATAGATAGAGGGTTGTATACCCCCTAATATATAGCTTGTTCCTGATCTCCTTCCAAGTCGATCATTGAATTGGTAAGTCCTATGAACCCCATAAAGATAAGCTTATTGATGCTCCATCTTGACAATAGTCAATGAGAATTATTTTCATGCATAAATTTTTAGCCATACCCAAAAATTAGCTATATTTTCTAGTGAAAAATAGACAATAAATTATAAGAGGTACTTGTGAGGCTTGGGTGGTTTCTACCATTGGTACGAAGATGAGAGATGTTATTTTCTATCACCTATCTTTCCTAGGAACTACATGGGAAAAGGGATTTCTTAAAGAATAATAATCAATTAAGAGATTGGGCTAATCCCTATATCAAAACCTTATCATCTCCTATTTTGGATATGTGTATTCCACACTAGTATTATTTGGTTGGGTCAGTGGTTATTAGATACTACCTTGTGCACTATATGATTGGCTTCAATAACCTCTCTTGGATGGACATAAAATCCACTTGGATGGGGTGGATAGGGACTCTTATTCATGTGGTTTGGATTGTATTGCAAGGTCTAGTGTTAACCATTGGTAGAGTGAATGAAAGAAACTTGCATTGGGTAGATAGCTAAAGATGTGATTTCCTTAAATTAATGGCATTTATTTTTAGTAACATGATATTTCCAATATAATATCTATATTGCTATGGGTTATATTTTTCAATAATTTTTGAACAAGGTAGTTCATATGGTCAAACTAAGTACTTTAAGAATGAACCTGTTTCCCTTAATTTTGCACCACTTGCTAGTTCATTGCATAAATTGGGCCTATTTCTATCTTATGGTTGTTCTATTTTTTTTAATCCCCACCTCTTCTATTTTATGAGATAAAATGTCCAAAATAAAATTGTAGTAATCTAGAAATGTTATTACAATTATTAAAGTTTATAGTTTCAAATTATTTTCATTCCATAGGTTATCTAGGGTTTGGCTCATAATTTAGTACTAATTTTTAGTACTTTTTATATTTTTATTTCTTATTTCAAAATATTTTTTTCCAAAAATAAAAAATAAAAATAAAGGAAAGGACATTACAATGGTATCAAAGCTTAGGTCTTGCTAGCCTATACAAAAAACTAATGTTTTGGGTGCAAATCTCACCCCATGCAAGAAACTAAAAGAGAAATAAGATATTAAAAAAAGGTCCAGACACTAAAAATAGAGGAATGAATAATGGATACAAATATAAGAGAGCTGGAGTATACACATTGATGGAAACCATTAGTTGCAGATAGAAAACTATGGAAATATATGTCACAAGTATAGCTTAATCCTTACAATTTGATTTAAAGGGAAGGAAATAAAGAGCGAATTTCTTTAGCTAATGAAATGGATTCAATCAAACATCCTTCCCTTACATTTTGAACAATTTTTTTACAAAGAGACAAGGAAAAACCATTTGATGAAGAGTAATTTTTCCATAAACTTGGCAATTAGGTAGTGTTGGTGTGAACATGGATATTATTCAACTATTTACCTCCTAGGTCCTATTCACACTAGTCAAGTTTACTTTGGGTACACATAGGATAAATATCACTTTATGTATCATATCATAGGTTTAAGACACTTTTCATAATCTTCTATTATCCTATGTGTCACCTTGGCCTATATAATCAAGGGCCTCTCATACATTACTTGTATTGTATATGTTCATTTTATTTCTATTCTTTGATAGGTACATAACTTATTCTTGTCATATTGATCTTTTAATTTAATTTTGCTTTCCATTAGCCCTCTAGATCCTGGGAAGCTATCTCCATAGCCAAATATTACATGGTATTAGAGCATGTCAAGTGTCTTTGGTCATTATTTTGTGAGATCTTGAGTGTAGATCTTGTGTACTCTCTTCTCTTGCATCAAATTGTGATCCAAATAATTAAAAATCGATAGAAATGTCATAATCTATGGGATTTCTCTTTGTGGATTTGTATTGGAAGTTTATATTGGACTATGTTGGTACAAATCTAAGCTCACCATTAGGTTCAAGGTGGACCTAAGAAAGTTACTTTAGTTTTTTTATTTTTCCAAATTGGACATGTGAGGATAGGTCTACAAGGGTTTGAATTTCATAGGTGGTTGATAGATCTATAAGGTAGTTACAATTTTAGAGCATTTAGGGTCTAATCTAACCATAACATGATATCTAAAAGGTACAAGGACCTAAAGATTAATTTCCAAGTTATCAAATTTGGGGCACTTTACCCTAGACCATCAAATAAATCTTTAACCTCCTCAACCATACAAATCATACCATCAATATCTTGGTGGAGAATTACATAGCATCTACACTTGCACATGCACATGTTTGATTGGTACAACATGGGTATATTTTCAAAACTAAAATTATTTAATTAGTTTTTTGAATAATTAAAAAAATTTAATAACACAATACCTTGCATAGGTTGTAGGTACCTAAACAAGTAGTAGTGTACCACTCACACTACTAGGTTCCATGTAGTGTTATCAATGGCACCTGCAAGTCCTATCAAAAGACATCAATAATTTACCACATGATGGCCAACCCACTAGATGTTAAACATATTGAAATAAGTTTTTGTTCACCAAAAAATAGTTATACATGTTTGAAACCACCCTTGAATACTAGAAAATGTTTTTTAGTGGGAGATTACCAATTTCAATTATAGCTATTGAAAATGGTTTTGAAGTGTGTACACAATATATTTTGGTGATTGGGAAATACATATGCATGTAATTTGAGCTAATATCAACATGACATCATAATTTTCTATCCCAAATAGCTTCTCCATGGATGAATTTTTCAATTTTATAGTAAAACTTCAGAAGGCCATAACTTAGTCATCCAACCTCATTTTTGTGAGATTTTTTTTATTGGGGGAAGAATTTTGCAAGTGTAAAGGGGGTATTTTCTACCCTCAAGACAACAAGGTCTCAAGGAGCAAATGGATTTTGGTTACCTCAAGGATCAAAGCTCAGGTGAATTTAGAATAAAAAATGAAAATGTGTTTGCACAACTTAATCAAATAAATGCTAAACTACTAATGAAAAGAATAATAAAATCACTTAATTATAGGAACTGATAACAAAATTAAAATCTCACATACAAGAACAAAAAGTACTTAAATCATAGATTTTACCCTTAGAATGACTAATCCTCAACAACAGATGACATTGTGTCATAGGGACATCTGTGCTCTGCATTCATCTGGTAAAAGAAAGAATAAAAGCCTCAATTTGTAATGTCCAACTTGTCAAATTTGTACATCTATACACAAAATAGAGAGGAAAAGAATTGGGGGCTATTTTGGGGCTTGCCTCAGTCAAACCCCTATTTTAGTTTTCCAACTCCATGGATAGCCAAATCTAAAAGACATGTGATAGAAACAAACCCTACAAAGGAGGAAAACCCCTATCATGAATATAAAGACGTGTAACATAAACAAACCCCGCAAGGAGGACAACCCTTATTATGAATAAAGTAGATGAGACAAGCAAACAAGAGAGCATTACCAATAGCCTATAGCTCCCCTCTTGGATTTGATAGACATGGTAAGCTTGCTTGCAATGGAGCAATAGCTATTTCCTGAGAAAGATCTGACACAACTTGCTATAGAAAGAAAGTTAGAGCAAGATAGAATGATAAAGATCTAGAATAGAATGAAAGAGAGAGAAAGATCAAATGAGAGAAAGTAATAATGAATGAGAGAGAGTGAGAATGAATGAGTTTAAGAGTGAAACGTTGATTTTTGTGAGGTTGGATGGGTGGGAGAAGTCATTTCATTTTTGTTTCTTCCACAATGACATGTTTCATAGGCAAAGGACATGGAATATTCATATTTGAATCTCATAAAGTTCAGGGATGCCAACACATCATGGAGACGTTCGTATGTCGTGCAAGTATCCTACTCAAAACTTCATCATTGTCATCTATTAAGTTGAAATTTTGAAATTTAAACTTTAGGTTTTGTCATAAATATGGTGGGCTAGATGCACAAGTGTGAAATTGCCACGGGGTACAATTTTATGACACTATAGCAAGATTCAAAGTGGTGTAGATGGTTCTTTATTTTTTTTTCAAAATTTCATAGATTTTGTAGAGTAGCTCTTGTTTTGAGAACTTTAGGGACTTAGTTTGGGCTCATACGATAACACTTTTTGTGCATTTTATTAAAAAGTACAATTTTTTTTTATAATTCTAGTGGTATGATCCAATTGATCTCATTTTGTAAAAAAAAAATTACCTTCATTTCTATGACAAAATTTAACATTTCCATGTACTAAGATCAAGACCACTTTTTTTTGGAAAGTGACATATGTACAATTGTACTAAGTATAAACTGTAAAGAACATATATTAAGAGATAATAATTGATTGAGTAAATTTGAGTGGAATTTTATTGTCTTTGTGGTTGCATTCTTCTTGCTTCATCATGGAGAAATCTATAGTTCCACTTCTAATACATTACAACCATCCTAAATAGAAATTTAAAATGAACAAAATGCTAAGACTAAGAGATTGTATAAGATAGTTCATGGGCTCAATGATGGTGAACAAACCAATGACGAAGTTAAAAGGAACAAATGGTTGAATAATTGTGGAGAATCCATTGGATATTAATGCTTGAATTTATCTTCCTAAGTTGGTTTAAAATAGACTTGGGGTTCATACATTATAAATGTATTTAGTAGAAAATGATTTTAAAATTCAAAAATAACAAATATTCCTAAAAGTTTTTTGATGATTCTTAATACATTAATAACTATTCAACATGTGTATAAAAAAGCTAAGAAAAAAATAGACTACTTAGCAGACTATGTTATTGACTATAGTTTAGTTTACATTACAAGCACAAAGTTCAATGCATGGAATCTATTGGAAATAAGTTTGATCAATAACCACAAAAAAAAAGATATCAAAGGTAGATTGATTGTATGGTAATAAATTTTATCACAAAACATATGCATCATTGTGTATAAGAAAATAGCTTTTTTCTATAGTAACTCCCGAGGAATGAAGGTGTTGGAAAGTAATGGTGATGGTAGTTGAAGGACTAAGGGTTAATGGTCCACTAGTGGATAAGCATATGTGTTTAATTTATTAACATGGTGAAGCATGAACTAATTCATTTACCTTACCAAGTAATTATAAATGACTATTTCTCTATTTTATTTTATTTCAATTCGTAAGCACTTTTTTGGACTGGAGCTATGAACCAAAGAGGCCACAAATTGGGGACCGTGGGTCAAGCCTGCGGGCACATTAGATTAGTGAAGGCATAGTGTGTGTGATTAGAATAGCCCAACAAAGATTTGAACCCTAGTGGCCACAACAATGCTGCAACTTAACCATTGCACTATGGGATGAACCCCAAATATTTCTCTATTTTTAAATGAATATGTGTTTGTTTGATTTCTAAATGATAGAAAACCACCATTTTAGTAGGAATTTTGGAAGAATACCTCAAAAGAATCTTTACAGTAAGGAAAAGATAGTCATTCATGTGATTCAATGGGTCTTGGGAAATTAATTTATTTGGTGGATCATAGATATAGGAAACTTAGATGTTTCTTTAGTTTTTATAGGGGTTCTACTGGAGTTAGTAGAGGAAAAAATAATTTTACCAAAAATGGCTAATCATGAAACAAATACTAGCTGGTTTAGATATGGAAGTGTTAGAGGTGGTACATGGCTTTGGATTTCCACCACTCTTGAAATAGAATCATGATAGTGCATGATGAGAACATTAATAGGTTGTAGGGACTATTCATTGTTATTGCCATAAAAAGGAATAAACAAATTTAGAGGAGGGTTGATAAGATAAAAAAAATTCTGAAGTGAGTAACAATATTCATGGTGACAAGGGATGTGAACTAGGATACTATATTTAAAGTGCAAAACAATATTAAAAAATAAATCATTCTTGTAGAATAGAGCATTGATATAGTCGAATACAAAGCTCACGGGTGGTTGTATCTCACAATTAACAAAAAATTTCTCTGCCAAGAAAATATGGCCATTTAAATCAAATATTGTATGTGTTGAAATGATTTTTTCTTTGGTTAAGTGCTTGCTATCATAGTTGATGCTTTAATTTTGATTTTTGGTGTTGTATTTTGTAGGTGAAGGATGATAGAGTTAGTAAGGTGTTCCTCTTGATCTCTGAAGAAGAGTTCTCCTTTCCCATCCTAAAAAATACAGAAGAGGAGATCATCTACTATCCATTTTTTGGTAGGAACTATTGGGAGAGTTAGAAATGCTATATTATATATCAGTGAATTTTGGTATATACTCTGATTCATAGAGAGTCTTATTGCATCCATATTTGAGGAGAAAAGAGTGATATTTTTCTTTGATTTTGAATGCGACAATAAGGTAGAGTTGGATGCAAAAGCATACTGATCATTTTTTAACTTTAATAGGAAAAGCAAATTCAGGTGTATTTATAACTGTTTGAAATTCACAATACAATGGTTGCTTAAATACTGGTTTTGATAGTGTTTGAAGAAGTTCGGGTTAATGAATTTTTGGTTTTTGTATTTCTCTTTTTTAAGAGAATGAGGAAGATATTATGAAAGATAAACATGTAGAAGTAAAAGTTTTTTTTTTTTGTTAAAATTATTTCATGGTGTATAAATTATATGGTAAAATGATATTCAAAGTTTTTGATAATGGTTAGTATTTCTCTTTTTAGTATTATAAAGTGTAAGAACCGCCTCAACGAAGAGGAGAATTTTCTGCATAATTTTTTTTTTTCTTCTCTTCATCATGCAAGAAGGATCACATAGAAGGTTAGATCATATAAACATTAATGGAGATCAGCTTAAGCAATATATCATCATGTCAGTTACATAATTTACATTAGCACAACTTGCTGAATGCTACTGACTAGATTGCACATACCTTCATGATGGTGAATTGTTTTATCTCCAAGAGCCCACTCAATCCAGTCATGGTGGGGTGCAAACTAATCCCAAACAATGTGGATTCTAACCCCATCCACCCCTCCAAGCAGATTATGTGGCTTGTGATGAGAGAGAGAGAGAGAGAGAGTTGCCATTCAAACCCTTAAGCTATGAGCAATATGACTTCCTAGTGACCCTTTTCCCAAGGTGCACCTAGCTATAGTAAACTTATAATTCCTTCCAACAATTATGAGATTTCAAAGGGGAGTTAGATCTACCTACTTTAGCTTGTTGGGTATCCACCTTCCAGTTGTCCATATATCGGCTAAGCAACTAGGGTAATCATCATTGGTGTGAAATGCTCCTAGACTATTGACCATCTCGAGCCTAGTACTGGTTCTAGAATCTTGTCCATCTCAAGCATAGTGCTGCCCCTAGACTATTGTCCATCTCCAGCTAGTACCACCCCTAGACCATTGTCCATTCCAAGCTTGGTACCACCCCTAGACCATTGTCCATCTCAAGCATAGTATTGCTCCTAGTCTATCGTCCATCTCGAACATAGTACCGCTCCTAGACTATCGTCCATCTCAAGCAAGTACTATTCCCTAGATTATGCTTAGCACTGGACCGAAAGTAGGCTCCCAACTCAAGGTCAGTAGGTTTCCCTTCTAGCTATCACCAAGTATGGCATTGCTAGATATCCCATGAAGAGCTTTCTTACCCTTAGTCACCTTCTAGTGGGAAGGAAACTCTTCTTCCCCGGTTAGTAGGCAGAGGATACCTGATTCATTGATCCTATTAGAATAACTCAAGTCATGTTCTAGCAAGGATTACATTAATAAAAATACTCAATAAAATGAGAACGACTGCCTTAATTGTCATCTGATCATAGCAACTGTAATCTTTTGTACGGATAGCTGACTTTGCAACCAACAATGTAGCAAGGTATGGTGCAGGTAGTACTTAGAGCCATAATCTAGTATAGTATATTTGATGGTAATAGATTTAAATGTAATGGTAATAGATTTTTGGCTGCACCATAAAAAAGATCAATTCCTTAAGACAAATATGGGAAGAGATATCATACTCTACTTGCTATGAAGACATTTTTTTGTATTCACCAAGAAGGTAATCCCCCATTGAGGTATAAATACATCATTACGTGCCCCATGGTTAAGAAATTAAGGCTATGATGCCAGCTTGACCAAAATATTCATGGATAGATTAACAACTACAAGAACTAAATTGAGATTTATTCTATAATGTCGCATTCTAATATAAGTGAGCAGCTGCAAGAACTAAATTGAAATGTATTTTATATTGTTACCTTTGATAGGAGTTACAACTGCAAGATTTAATGAGATTGCTCTATATTGTCACATTTTGATACAAGTTAATAGTTGCAAGTTTTAAATGAGATTAACTCTTTAATTCTAATATGAGTTAGTAGCTACAAGATTTAATGAGATTGCTCTAAATTGTCACATTTTAATACGAGTTAATAGCTGCAAGTTTTAAATGAGATTAACTCTTTAATTCTGATATGAGTTAATTGCTGCAAGATTTAATGAGATTGTTCTAAATTGTCACATTTTGATACGAGTTAATAGCTACAAGTTTTAAATGAGATTAACTCTTTAATTCCGATATGAGTTAATAGCTGCAAGATTTAATGAGATTGCTCTAAATTGTCACATTTTGATATGAGTTAATAGCTGCAAGTTTCAAATGAGATTTTCTCTATATTTTTTTCACATTTGATATGAGTTAACTAACTTGAGCCAAAGTATGTTTATGCTGGCAACAAATATTTATAAATATAAGACATCTAAATGCTTAAAGCCAACAACTAGAAGTGTTTATGTATGTTTTAACACTTATGTCCATTTCAAGGTAGCATTGGTAAACAAACTAAGGGGTCACTTCCAACTAAGCTAAATGTATTTGGGGTTGCAGCCAACCAGTTTAGTAAAGCTTTAGTTAGATAGGAGAATAGGCTGAGTATGAGGTAAGCCAGACCTCCATGGTAGTTGATTATACAAAAATATTGCTGACAACAATTGAATACCCTATTTTCTCCTCCATTCCTAACTTCTTTTTATCTTAATCATACAACAGCTGCTAAATATTCATCTCCTATAGTTTAACTAGACGAGACCATTTAATCACACATTACACACCCAACCATGTCTTGGGTTAAAATTCCTAGTATTTTTTAGGTAGATATTATTTTCAAAAGAAAACATTCTATTGTAACCCTCTCTCTAATGTTATTTTAAAATAATGTTGTTCATCTACCAAGCTTGAAGGATAATATAGGAGTGATGTTAAACAAACATGAGAACAATTGTAGCTTCCATTATTGCAGCATTCAAATAAGAAATATTAAAACACTTATATCTAAATTCATCACTAAAATAGCAATGCAAATCTTGTTCTTAACTATACCAAAGTTTAAGAATCTGGATTGCTTGTGCTTGTAAAGGCGGCTATAGAACCAATTGAGGATGCCCTAGTTGATGTTGGCACTAAACAACTCTTGAAATTTTATCCACTCCTCTACTTCTCTTTTCCCAAATTCGTCCACACCAAAAATGAGAGCTCTCCAAGTCGATTTAAGGAGAAGAGAGCTGAGTTTCTCCATGACATGTTGGTCAATGTCCCTTCCTGCCATGGACAGAAGTTGTAGGGGTTGCTAGGCCTCCTTAAAAGTTCTGATGTCCTCTTCTTCGACCCAACTATGCCTCTTCCTCTCCTTGGTCAAGGATTCTTGATAGCCTCCTTGCTCAACTATCTCATTCCGCCCTTCCTCTCTCGTGAAAGGAACATGTACTATTTTTTTTCTGCATCCTCTATCTTTCCTTATTTGTTCGATGATATATTTTATTTCTCATGGGTTTGATCGAAGATGGCCTTTGATAAAACAGTGAGTATTTTCTATTATTTTTTAATTTTTTTTATCATTTTAATAATGTAACTATCAAGTATTTAAATTATAATTTTATTATTTGCTTATATAACTTATTTTATTTATTCACCTTTAGATATTTATTTATTTTAATTTTCCCCCTTCTTTCAAAAACCTTAATTAAATCTATGAAATTAAGCATTGTCAAATAATCAAGATATTTAAGTGGACCTAAAGGCTCTACCTAGTCGATTCAAGTAACTCTAGCCAAAACATATATCAAAATCCTAGGTTGAATGAACCTCAGGCTACTAGAATCTATCGACAAGGTCAACACTAGAATGACATACCATTTTCCTATCTCTCAGTCAATGAAACCACATAATCCTCATCACTTTGCACCCCTGGTACCTGCATCCAATGACAAGTCTCACACAAATACATCATCCAAATCATTAGTTCGTGTTAATCCAACATTTAATGTATTAAATTTAAATAGCATAATAAGAATAATAAGCACAATTAATAATAATAACATCAAAGTTCATAATTTTAATGCACACTCATGCACACACACATACACACTTAAATATGTTTTCCTATTAAAGTTCGAAGTTCCACCCCTAGTCCAAATTACATCGGGGCTAGGGTATGCAAAATGATTAACAAGGTATCAAGAGGATATGACATACTTCACCCCTTAGGATTAAGCTGGCTCGACTTAATTAAATAAGTATGGATATTCCAGTTTCATTACATTTTCATCTTCCCAAGTAGCTCTTTGTTCCCCATATTGGTCCCATAGGACCTTAACTTGCTAGATAGTTCTATTCTGCAATTGTAGATTGCACCTGTCTATGATTGCGAGTGGTTCAAGGTGGATAGCTCCAATGTCTTCAACCTGTAGTGCTTGAAAATCAATTATGTTTGAGGGGTCAACAACATATTTCTTAAGCAAGGATACATGGAATACATTGTGTATGCAAGAGAGAGATGAAAGAAGAGCTAGTCGGTAGGCTACACAACCAATTTTCTCAAGTATCTCGAAAGGCCCTATGAATCATGGAGCTAGTTTAGCTACCTTGCCAAAATTTATTGAGCTGTTGTGATGTTTGACGCATAGGAACACCTTGTCCCCTACTAAAAATTTCCTTGGTGTCCGCTTGGTATCCGCATAACTTTTTTGCCGATTTGAAGCCTCCTTCAATCTTTCTTTTATAACTTTCACCTGAGTGTCATATTCGTGAAGAAGTTTTGGCCCTATAGTTACTCAATTTTCTAAATTGTCCCAACCTATAGGTGTTCTGCACTTTCTACCATACAATGCTTCAAATGGTGCCATTTCGATGGAAGAATGGTATGAATTGTTATATGTGAATTCTACTAATGGTAGATATTCTTCCCACTTAGTGGGCTGATCCATGGCATACATTCTAAGCATGTCCTCCCTAACTTGGTTAACTCTTTTATTTTGGTTGTCCGTTTCAAGGTGGTAAGTTGTACTAAAATTGAGTTTGGTTCCTAATGTGGTCATAAGAAAGGTCCAAAACCTAGAAGTAAACAACTTATCCTATTTGAAATGATTACCTCAAGCATCCCATGTAGCCTAATGACTTCTTTTATGAATCTTTTAGCCAAAAGTGGGGCATCATCCTTCACATTGCCTGGAATGAAGTGTGCTACCTTGGTTAGTTTATCAACCACTACTAAAATATTGTCGTGTTGATGCCAAGTTTTAGGTAATCCCATCACAAAATCCATGGAGATTACTAGCTACTTATGATGTGGTATATCATGAGGATATAGTGTTTCCACATGATGATAGTGTGCCACCTTAACTTGTTGATATTGAAGACATTTGGTGACATAGCAAGCTATTTCTTTTTTCATTCCTAGCCAAAAGTAATGAGTTTTTAGGTCTGCATACATCTTAGTCACCCTAGGATGCACTTGATAAGGCACATTATGGCTCTTTGTGAGAATTTTCATTCTCAAACCACCCTCTTCTGGCACATAAATTCAAATAAAAAATTAGAGAATTCCATTTTCGCCCACATGGTACTCAACTGGATTAATCCCTCGTATTTTTACCCTCATTTGTTGACAAAAGGGATCTAGTATTTGTATTTTCTTGATCTTTTCTGGCAGCTCAAACATTAGCTATGATATTGTAGCTAGTTTAGCCCTTTGACTTAAGGCATCTACAACACGAATCTCTTTTCCTTTAACATATGAGATATCTATCTCATAGTTTCTTAGGAATTCTAACCACCTTCTTTGACATGCATTCAAATATGGTTGGATGAACAAATATTGAAGTCCCTTATGATTAGTGTTCAGCTTGAAGGGTCTTCCTACCAAGTAGTGTTTCCATACCTTTAAGGCATGCACAATTGCCACCAGCTCCAAGTCATGGGTGGGATAGTTGAGTTTGTGATCCTTCAATTTCCTAGACTTGAAGGAAATCACTCACCCATTTTACATTAGCACTCCACCTAGCCCATCCAATGAAGCATCTGTCCAAACTAGAAATTCTTTTTTTGGATCAGGCACTTGCAAAATTTGTGCGGTGGTAAGAGCTTCCTTTAAATTTTGGAATGAAATGTCACATTTTTCTGTCCATTCAAACTTCTTCCCTTTTCGTTGAAGGGAGGTTATAGGGTTAGATATCTTGGAGAAGTTGTCTACAAACCATCGATATTATCCTTCCAAACCCATGAAGCTTCTTACTTCAGTCACATTTTTAGGAATAGGCCATTCTACAATTGCTTGCACCTTGGCTAGATCTACTACAATTCCTTGGGCCGATATAATATGTCCCAAATAGTGAACTTTAGGCTGAAAGAAAGAACATTTTGACAATTTTCCATATAATTTATGATCTCTCAACCTTTGCAAGACTATTCTTAAATGCTCCTCATGCTCTTGCAGACTTTTAGAGTAGATTAGAATGTCATCCAGACACACTAGTACAAATTTTTCCAAGTAGTCATGGAAAACATGGTTCATGAGGCTCATGAAAGCAGAGGGGGCATTTGTTAGGCCAAAAGGCACCACCAAAAATTCATAATGGTCATACCTAGTTCTGAAGGCTATTTTCAGAATATCTTCTTCCTTGATTCTTAACTGGTGATAACCTGACCTTAAATCTATCTTGGAGAATATTGCAACTCCCTTCACTTGGTTAAATAATTCATCAATTCTAGCTAAGGGATATCTATTTTGAATGGTTACCTTGTTTAACATTTGGTAATCGATGCACAACCTCAGTTTTCCATCCTTCTTCTTAATGAACAACACTGGAGCTCCCCAAGGAGACACACTAGGTCGTATCAAGCCTTTCTCCATTAGATCTTGCAATTGCATTTTATGCTCTTGTAATTCAGAAATGTTCATTCTATAGGGGGCTTTTGAGATAGGCTTGACTCCTAGAACTAGATCTATTGTGAAGTCCATCCATCTCTTAGGAGGTAATCCTAGCAATTCTTTAGGGAAGACATCACGGTACTCTTGGAGAATGGGATGGTCTTCAATGCTAGGTGTGGGATCATTATTACCCTCTTATACCTTTACTAGATAAATTTTACTCCCCTTTCTCACTACCCTTTTGACTTACATGGCTAAGGTCATTCTTACCACCTCGGGTCTCCTAATCCCCTGAAGAACCACTGACCTCCCTTAGTCATCTAGACATTCAATCTTCTTGTTGTTGCAATCTAACTTGGCTTGGTGCTTTTGGAACCAATCCATCCCAAGGATTAAATCATAAGACCCTAACAGAGTGACCCATAGTTCTACCTTGGTCCTTATAATCCCTAGGTCAATTTTAGCTCCTTACAAGCAAGATTTGATCTTTTGTGTCTTACCCAACCCAAACTCTACCTCCATCTCCTCTCTATTAAGATTCTTATGATCAATTTTACAATTTTGAATAGCATGGGAGGAAATGAAACTATTTGTGGCTCCTAAATTTGCTAGAATAGAAATGGGTTGGTTGAGAAGTGTACCTTGAAGTTCTATCAATGGAGCTTGTTGATCTTCTTGACAATTATCCATGGTTGCATAAATTTTAGCAGTGGGTTTGGTGGTTTTGTTTGGATTCTTGGGACACTAGCTCATATAATGATCACCTCCACATGTCCAACATCCACTTGCTGGCACTTTTCAATCTTCCTTGCCTCTCATAGAATCACCTTGTGCCTCATGCCTAAATGATTTTTTCCTTTTCTCTCCTTTATCCTTTTGACCTTCTTACCCATGATTATCCCTATAATTTTGGCCCATCTTAGTCTGTTGAGAAGCCTTTCCTTTAAAATTAGCTTCTTGATTACCCCTCTGCTTATTATTGGAGTGGTTGGAGGAATGTGACTTTTCTTTATGTTCTTGCTTGCTCTTCTGCTTTTCTTCAGCAACCAAAGCTACTTCCACTGCCTAGTTTAAGCTTTGAGGTCGAGTGAGCTTGGTTGCATACAAAATATTCTTGTTTAATCCCAAGATAAACTTGTTCACCCAATCCTCTTCTTCCTTCATATAAGACACATGATGGAGTAAGCTCATGAATTTGGACTTATACTCAGCTACCGTCATTCCCCCTTGGCGCAGTGAATGGAATTTGGTCATATTTTGGTCTCTATGATGAGTAGGAAGGTACTCCTTGTGAAACCTCTTGATGAACTTGTCCCAATTTAGTTTACTAATATCATAGTTTTTGATTTCTGCCAAATGTTCCCACTAAAGCGAGGCTTCTCCTTTGAGGTGATAAATGGAAATCCTAGCTTGTGTTGGAACTTAATTCTATCAAACCAAAATAATTTTCCATTCCAATGAGTCATGCTATAGCAGAATCCCCACCCCTAGTCCCATCAAACTTAGGGGCTTGTACCTTCTTTAATTCTCAAATTAGAGGGTCTTTTCCCACTCCTCATTGTGACTCTGATCGAGAGTGACTATAGGTGGGAATTTTTGAGTTGCTCTCATGTTCCTAACTTGTATTCACATTGTGCTCCCTATCTAACTCTTCAATTCCAATACCAATGTTGTGGTTACTTCCTAGGCCAATGTTGTGGTTAGTGCCTTGCTCCTTTTTCCTTGTTAGTTCCTTGATTTGTTGCTCCTATGACACTATTTTCTCATGGAGGAAATTTAGTTCAACTTGTAACTCTTCAGGTATGGTAGGAGGTAGAGACGATGAACCCCTACTTGCACACAACATTTTGGTGAGGCTAGGGCTTGCTCCCCTCCTCAAAGTTCTCTTCATTGAATTTGTTGGGTTATGTGAGGGAAAAGAGAGCGTTATTTAAGTGTCATTTCTATTTTGTTTAAATCTTGTCTTATATCATATTTACAATAAAAAAGAAACTCATACTCAACATAAGATTCACGTCATTAAATATTCCATTCTCATTCACCATAACACCTTGATAATTAAGTCTATATATATATATATATCTTTAATAGTCAGCAACTTTTACAAAAGTGAGATGATGTTTATTTAGTACTAATTCATCGTCTTGTACATAATTCCAGTTACAAAGTAGGTGCCTCCGCCTCTTTGGGTTCTTCCTCATTGGAGATCCCCATAGTTATAGACATATTAGCATGCACACGATTGAATTCTGTAATTACTTCCTTAGAGGGGATGGGAGCATTACGTCCACATCCAAAAGGGAAGTCCCTAATAGTTGAGGGTTTAGTTTTTTTCTTTGGTTGTGGGCATCCCTTTGGTAGTTCACGACTTTCATCTAGTTTGGTCATTTGATTTCCCTTCTAGATTTTCAGTCACTTAATAGTCTTTGCCAATGGCTTTGTGTCAGATATGGTTTCAGTTTCAGTTTCTGGCCATGCAATAGTAGTTGTCTTGGATCCTTCTGGGTTATTTTTTTGGGGATGTTTCCTTGAGGCCTTCTTCTTCCCCTTTATTTGCTTCCCTCGACCCATGACTACCATTACCAAATAGTCATACTAGTACAATGAAAGAGAGAGAGAATCTAAGTCCTAGTGTCCAGTTCTAAGCTCTGATACCAATGTAAAAACTGCCCCAATGAAGACAATTTTTTGCACAGTTTTTTTTTCTTCTATTCATCATGCAAGAAGGATCACATACAAGGTTAGATCATATAAACGTTAATGCAGATCAGCTTAAGGAGTATATCATCATGTCAGTTACATAATTTCCATTCTAGCACAACTTGTTGCCTTAATCAAAAAATTGTTACTATCTAGATTGCACATAGCTTCATGATTGTGAATTGTTTTATCTCTAAGAGCCCGCTCGATCTGGTCATCGTGGGGTGCAAAATAATCCCAACCAATGTGGATTCAAACCCTATCCACCCCTCCAAGCAAATTAGGTGGCCCGTGGTGAGAGAGAAAGAGTCACCATTCAAACTCTTAAGCTATGAGTAATATGACTTCCTAGTGACCCTTTTCCCAAGGTGCACCTAGCTATGGTAAACTTATAATTCCTTCCAATAGTTATGAGATTTCAAAGGGGAGTTAGATCTACCTACTTTAGCTTGTTGGGTATCCATCTTCCATTTGTCCATATATCAACTAAGCAACTAGGGTAACCATCATTAGTGTGAAATGCTCCTAGACTATTGACCATCTCGAGCCTAGTACTGGTTCTAGAATCTTGTCCATCTCAAGCATAGTGCTGCCCCTAGACTATTGTCCATCTCCAGCTAGTACTACCTCTAGAACATTGTCCATCCCAAGCTTGGTACCACCCCTAGACCATTGTCCATCTCAAGCATAGTATTGCTCCTAGTCTATCGTCCATCTCAAGCATAGTACCGCTCCTAGACTATCATCCATCTCAAGCAAGTACTATTCCCTAGATTATGCTTAGCACTGGATCGAAAGTAGGCTCCCAACTCAAGGTCAGTAGGTTTCCCTCATAGCTACCACCAAGTATGGCATTGCTAGATATCCTATGAAGAGCATTTATTACCCTTAGTCACCTTCTAGTGGGAAGGAAAATCTTCTTCCCCGATTAGTAGGTAGAGGATACCCAATTAATTTAAATCCTATTGGAATAATTCAAGTCATGGTCTAGCAAGGATTACATTAATAAAAATACTCATTAAAATGAGAACGACTACCTTAATAGTCATTTGATCGTAACAACTGTAATCTTTTGTATGGATCGTTGACTTAGCAGCCAACAATGTAGTAGGGTATGGTGCAGGTAGTACTTAGAGCCATAATCGAGTATAGTATATTTGATCATAATAGATTTAAATGTAATGGTAATAAAGTTTTGGCTCTGCCATAAAAAGATCAATTCCTTAAGACAAATATGGGAATAGATATCCTACTCTCCTTTTTATAAAGACATTTTTTTTTGTTCACCAAGAAGGTAATCCCCCATTGAGGTATAAATACGTCATTCCATGACCCATGGACCTTAAGAGATTAAGGCTATGATGCCTACTTGACCAAAATATTCATGGATAGATTAATGACTACAAGAATTAAATTGAGATTTATTCTATAATGTCACATTCTAATACAAGTGAGCAGCTGCAAGGACTAAATTGAAATGTATTCTATATTGTTACCTTTGATAGGAGTCATAGCTGCAAGATTTAATGAGATCACTCTATATTGTCACATTTTGATACGAGTTAATAGCTGCAAGTTTTAAATGAGATTAACTCTTTAATTCTGATATGAGTTAATAGCTGCAAGATTTAATGAGATTTCCCTAAATTGTCACATTTTGATACAAGTTAATAGTTGCAAGTTTTAAATGAGATTAACTCTTTAATTTTGATATGATTTAATAGCTGCAAGATTTAATGAGATTGCTCTAAATTGTCACATTTTGATACAAGTTAATAGCTGCAAGTTTTAAAGGAGATTAACTCTTTAATTCTGATATGAGTTAACAACTACAAGATTTAATGAGATTGCTCTAAATTGTCATGTTTTTATATGAGTTAATAGCTGCAAGTTTTAAATGAGATTTTCTCTATATTTTTTTTCACATTTGATATGAGTTAACTAAATTTGGCCACAGTACATTTATGTTGGTAGAAAATATTTATAAATATAAGACATCTAAATACTTAAAGCCAACAGGTAGAAGTGTTTATATATGTTTTAACACTTCTGTCCATTTCAAGGTAGTGTTGGTAAAAAAATTAAGGGGTCATTGTCAACTAAGCTAAACTTATTTGGGGTTGCAGCTAGCCATTTTAGTAAAGCTTTAGTTAGATAGGAGAATAGGCTTAGTATGAGGTAAGCCAGACCTCCATGGTAGTAATATATCTTTTCTTCCTTAACTTACCATCCTAGTTGCTTATACAAAAAGATTGTTTCCAACAATCGAATACCCTATTTTATCCTCCATTCCTAATTTATTTTTATCTTAATCATACAACATATGCTATTATTCATCTCCTATAACTTAACCAGATGAGACCATTTATCACACATTGCACACCCAACCATGTCTTGGGTTAAAATTCCTAATATTTTTAGGTAGAGATTGTTGTCAAAAGAAAACTTTCTATTTTAACCCTCTCTCTAATGTTATTTTCAAATAATGATGTCCATCTACAAAGCTTGAAGGATAATAAAGGAGTGATGTTAAACAAACATGAGAAAATTGTAGCTTCCATTATTGCAACATTCAAATAAGAAATATTAAAACACTTATATCTAAATTCATCACTGAAATAGCAATACAAATCTTGTTCTTAACTAAACCAAAGTTTAAGAACTTGGATTGCCTGTGCTTGTAAAGGAAGCTATAGAACCAATGGAGGATGCACTAGTTGATGTTGGCACTGAACAACTCTTGAAATTTTGTCCACTCCTCTGCTTCTCTTCTCCCAAATTCCTCCACAAAAAAAAAAAGTTCTCCAAGTTGATTTAAGGAGAAGAGAGTCAAGTTTCTCCATGACATGTTGGTCAATGTCCCTTCCTACCATGGGCAGTGATTGCAATGGTTGCTAGGCCCCCTGAAAATTTTTGATGTCCTCTTCTTCGACCCAACTACGCCTCTTCCTCTCCTTGGTTGAAGACTCCTGATAGCCTCCTTGTTCAGCTATCTCATGCTGCCCTTCCTCTCTTATGAAAGCATCACACTATTTTTTCTGCGTCATCTATCTTTCCTTATTTGTTCGATGATATATTTTATTCCTCATGGGTTTGATGGAATATGGCCTTTGATAAAATTGTGAGTGTTTTCTATTCTTTGTTTTAAATTGTTGTTATTTTAATAATGTAACTATCAAGTATTTAATTTATAATTTTATTATTTGCTTATATAACTTAATTTATTTATTCACCTTTACAAATAGTTAATTTATTTATTTAATTTTATTATTTTCTTATATAACTTATTTTATTTATTCACCTTTAGATATTTATTTCTTTTAATTTACCCCTTCTTTCAAATGCCTTAATTAAATCTACCAAATTGAGCATTATCAAATAATCAAGATATTTAAGTGGACCTAATGGCTCTACCTAGTTGAGTCAAGTAACTCTAGCCAAAACATATATCGAAATCCTAGGTTGAATGAACCTCAGACTACTAGGATCTACCGATAAGGTCAACACTAGAATGACATACAAATTGTCTATCTCTCAGTCAACGAAACCACATAATTCATCTCACTTTGCACCCCTGGTACCTACATCCAATGACAAGTCTCACACAAATACAACATCCAAATCATTAGTCTGTGTTAATCCAACATTTATTGCATTAAATTAAAATAGCATAATAAGATTGATAAGCACACTTAATAATAATAACATCAAAGTTCATAATTTTAATGCAAACTCTTGCACACACACACACACACACTTATATATGTTCACCTATTAAAGTTTGAAGTTCGACCCCTAGTCCAAATTACATTGAGGCTAGGTGTCATGCAAAATGATTAACAAGGTATTGAGGGGATATGACATAAAGGAATTATCAAATAACATAGCTAAATTCTTTAATCTATTCTTTATAATTATTATTAATAGTATTAGTAAATAAAATAAGTATCTATGAACAATTAGGAAATATGGAGAGTTTATTAAATAAAATAAATAAATTGTGTATATTTATGTATGTATGTATGCATGCATGCATGCATGTATGTATATTATGGTAAATATATATGTATATGTATGTATGTATGTATATTAAAGTAAATAGATACTTTATTTTATATTCCTAAAATGCATTTATTATTTACACAACCCTTAAACCCTTAAACCCTAAACCCTAAACCCTCTACCCTCAACCCTCTACCCTTAAACCCTTAAACCCTAAACCTCTAAACCCTCTACCCTTAAAATGTAAACCCTAAACCATAAACCCTAACAACCTTAAACCCT
>VDFB02325511.1:29745-42639 GCA_007258455.2 Sequoia sempervirens
GAGAAAGATAATGACCTAAGAGAGGGAGATGGAGTGAGAGAGACAAAAAGACCAAAGGGGGGAGAGAGAGGGAGAGTGGGAAAGGGGGCTGGAGTGAGATAGATTTATTTAGGTACCTAGGTGGAAGGGAAAGAGACCTAAGAGAGGGGATTGGATTAAGAGAGAGTAGTCTAGGTCACGTGGGAGGGAGTGAGACCTGAGAGAGAGAGACTTCAGAGGGATAAAGTGTTATCTAGCTAGGGTAATGAGTTAGAGAGCATATGAAAGGTAAAACCTCAACTATCCATCTATGATCATAAACTGTACACTCTAGGCATTATCAAAGTTGTCGACCAAAGAGAGGGGAAATTCAGGTTTTGTTCAAAGCAGGCCATTTGGCGAGTGCCAAATTTGGTGCTCTCCAAATGACACATCACATTTGGCACACGCCAAATTTTTCGCTCACCAAATGTGATGTGTCATTTGGCGAGCTCCAAATTTGTCGCTCGCCAAATGACCTGCTTTGGACGTGTTATTTGACATGATTTTCCAAATTTCCTCCTATTTTCATTTGTGATCCCTGTCTCATTTGCACGTATTTCAATGCAAGTTTATAAAAAAAATGTGATAGCATTGACCTCTCTCTTAGCTATCTAAATATATAATTCTTTTTTCATTTTGATTTAGTTAAGGTTTTAATCCATGGCTTCTATTGTAAATGCCTCCATTTTTGGTCAAAAACCAACATGTGCTAGTTTTAGGATAGATTTTTACTCGTTCATGGAAATATGAAAAAAATTACATTTTTTAAAACTAGACTCCATTCTACACATGATGAAAAAAATAATAATCAATTTTTGATTAGTTTTCAAAAAAATTAGGGGGAAGCGCGCTCAAATTTCAGCTTTTCAAATTCCATCTTTTCAAGGTGTGTCCACTTTGAATATTCATAAAATATTATATATTCATTAAAAAAAAATTATCTGAAAGAACAAGGATAAACTAAATGGTGTTAGCTAATTTCTCACCATTGGGATTTTTGAAATTCTAAAAAAAATTTAATCAAAAAGGGGGGAGCCCTCAAGCACTATGCTATATTTTTTGATAAAAAAAGGACCTATTTTGGGCCCCCCCTTTTTGAGACCCTTAATCTTCATTAATTTCAAAAAAATTAGTAGCTTAGAAAATCGACTCGAAGCACTTCAACTTTTGTTCTTGCTGCATCTTGAAATTTTTAGCGTAACTATCTTCATTTTCTCGTGCAAATCATATTTTGCTGATTTCAAAAAAAAAGTGGCATCTTAAGAGCCAAAATTGTGTCACAAATCCATACACTTATCCTGTCATCTCACATTACTTATATCCCAATTTCAATCCACCCTTATTTCATTTAAAAAAAACTCAATGTAATAAAAAAGTTTGAACCGATGAAATAACTTATTTAATATCACTTTGCCACTTAATTTATGCACCAATTTGACATAAATTTTCTAAAATTAAAGTATGGATTCTTCATACTTATCTTTCATTATATGCTCCTCATACTCTTGAAAGGAAAATTAGAAATCAAAATTATTTAACCCCAACTTCTTTATACACTATCAAATCTAATGTATATATAAACAAATGTAGTATTATATAGTTCAAATAATTATAAATAAACCTAAAAAATTTCTAGCTATTAAAGCTAAAAATATGATCAATATGCATGTATATCTAAGGTTGTCTTTTTTAGTATCCAAAAAAAGAAAAATATTAGCCTTTTCTCCTCAAATATGCATTCCATAAATACTTTCTCTAAGTAGAATATAAACAAAATTTCACACATTTATTATTTTAAAATTTATAATATTCACAATAACTCTTACCAAAAATTGGAAAGTAGATTATCTTCTCTTTTTTATTTTTAGGGATGTAAAAATATATCTACTCTTATTTAGATTATTATTTAGTGGAGACCAAGATAAAATGACTACTAACTAGAAAATTAAATAAGACCTAAACCCAATATTAAAGCATCAATTTTCCTAGCAAGAAATTACAAGGAAAAAAGCATTTCAGTACATACAATATTTGACTAAAATGACCATAATTTATTGGTTAGGAAAATTTATATTAACTATGAAACACAACCACCTGTAATTTATATATTCAGCTATATCAATGGTCTACTCTATAAGAGTGGATTCCTTCTTGTAATATTGTTTTATATTCTAAAATGAAATGTTAGAGGCATGAGATTTTATCAAATGTCTAAGAAAACTATGACATAAATACAAAATGGATAGTGTGGATGTTATTTAATACTCTATCTAATGCAATAGTTTTACTCTTTTCCTATTGATAATAGACTCTAGTATATTGATAATAGACTCTAGTATGCATGACATGTGGTCTATTAAAGTATTTTTTTTGTTTATTCAATCAAAATTTAATAGTTGATTGACCATATCATTTTGTTACCACTTAAATTCAATTCACAAATCCCCTTACTCTTTGTATGAACCCAAAGTTAAATTATAATAATAGTTTTTTAGAATGATTATTCGACTCAAGAATGGTTTCTTGTAGTCTTGATCTACTGTTATCAAAATTGTATTGATTTTAGTAAATCTATTCTAGATTTTTAATAGTTAGAGCTTATTCCCTTCTAATATTGTATAATTTTTAATAATTTATAAAGATATGTATTCTTATGATATACGTATCCCTACAACTTGAATGCACTAAAAAATGGAAACATAAAATGAAAGGATTCAAAAGCTATAAAGAATCTGTAGACACGTAAAACGTACTAATTGACATTGGACATCTAATCCTGACCACTAACATCATTTCATCCTGAATCATCCTTCGGTCTAACGATTTAATCAAATACCTTTATCTCATTAAATTCATCAATATTCATCTCTTAATTAAATAAATCAATTATCTAATTAAGTCATCCTTTCTCAATAATTAATTAACCATTTTGATCTAATTATCCTATTTAATTAAATAATTAATTTTATTTGATTAAATCTCTAAAGTCTATCTATTAAATTAAATAAATTAAAACCTTATTTATTTTAATCTAACATAATCTCTTTTAATTAAATAAATCAAAAGTCATTATTGAATTAATCCTTTTATCACATTCTTCTCATATTTGATTTAAATAAATCCACAAATTTAAGTCAAATAGGTCACATCATTTAATCCCTTCATTAAATTAATTAACCTTGATTAATTTAATCTATTCTCATGTCCCATCCCCCATCTTTTACAACTTGCACATGAAAATAGAGTTATTTGATTTATTAAATCTCTATTTTCTCCAACAAGGCATCTTTTAAGGAATATTCCTCAAATTTGAATTCAAAATCCAAGTGGACTTTGTCCTTTCAACAAGGTATTTACTCCTCTTACAAAGTCCTTTTTCCTTGAGCCAAGTGGCATTCAATGCACCTTCTTTCCCTCTTACATGTCATTTCAACAAATTCAAAATTCAAATATATGCATTTATTGACACATTCTTCAAAACTTGCACATCCTTCATCCTCTCATGACAAGTGGAAACATGTCATTGGCTTATCTTTTATCCCACATTCATCCTATCTTTCAATCTTCAACTCTTTCTTTCTATAAATAGAGAGCTCATCCTTCATTTTGAGAATCCACAATTTGAGTAAACTTACTATGCTCAAATATTTAGCAATCTTCATCCATATTTTTGAATTTGTAGCTAGGTTATGCAGATTTTTGTCTTGAAGCACCCATCACTCTTCATCAAAGTGGATCACATTCTTCATCACACCATCAAAGCTAGCATTGGAGTTGGGAAAGGGCCAATTTTCACATCAAATTGGCACCAATTCCCCCATGGGATCAAGAGTTTGCAGTGTCTTCAATAGGATTTAGCTTACTTTCTTGCTCTTTCATCTCATTCTTTCTTTATTTCCTATTTAAAACTTTGGTAATGGATTTCATGGGGAATCCTTGTTCTTACTTGCATATGATCTCCTAATGTGTTCTTTTGTTGTGTTTTGTAGGTATTTGGATTGGGGTTCGATAGAATCTAATTCCTATTATTATATTCACTAGAAACACCGAGATCAAGCTTACTATAGTGACTTGATTATGAATGAATTTCAATGCAACTTAGTAGCATAACAAGTTGGATTTAGATAATAAAATTTAACAAAGTAAAATTGCTTAAAGACTTGAAATTCTTAAAATGATGAGAGGAAAATATATTTATAGATTTTTAGAAAGATGAGATGTGAAATGATTATTGATATTCATAATAGTGTGTTTACAAAAGGAGATGAAAGATTCTTATAAAGAAAAGTACAAGATGATGTTTCCAAAAAGAAACCATCGTTAATAGAAGCAAACTAAAGCCAAAAACTAAAAAGATGTTAAAATGAACAAAAACAAAAACAAGAGTTGCTAACAGTAGACTAAGTTAACTAAAGTAAACTTACGACTAACTAAAGCTAAGATGACCATTAATATTACATTTAATGTTTTAATACCCTCCCTTAATGGTCATCCGACAAACAAAAACTAAGTCGACCCATATTCAAATGGTGTGTTGGTCATCAAAATGCATAATATGTAGACTCCTTCTACTCAATATACTCCACCACTTGAGCACTTTCCTGAGACACTTCCTAGTTGGTCTTCTCATCAACCAACCACTTTCTAGAAAACTTTTGGATATGACCAATCTTCCCACAGTAATGGCAAGTAATAGAATGCTTGGATCCATCCTTCGAATCACCTCATCCTTTCAGCTGAGTGGAATTACCTTTGCCAACGTCCTTGGCAATAAATGTGTGTTCAACATTGGGAGACTCACTGTTGCTCCCAAACTGCTTCCTCCACCTATCCTGCTACAAATATTTTTGCATAGCTCATCAAAATTCAAATCAACATTGGTGGATGTAATGTTGAGTGTTTCTATGAAGCACTCATAAGAACATGGAAATTTTTTCAAAGTGATCACCACCATATCCTCCTCTTCCATCTTATGACCAATGGCCTCTAGTTGGTCATGAATATATTTGATTTTCATCAAGTGCTTCTGCAAAGACACTTGGTCATCCATCATAATGGAAAACAACATATTCTTTAGGAAGAAAGCCTTTCCCTTTTTTGAGGTCTCATGAAGATCTTTGAAATGCTTCCAACCAGATGGTATTTCTGGTAACATCTCATTTTGATAGATAATTTTAAAAGCATAACTGATTCCATATTATCTCCATCATGTACTTGTTCTAATCCTTCCCCACAATTGTGGGATGAACTTTTGTCCTAGAACAAGCATCTCCAAACACCGACATTCAAAGATGGTAAGCATCCTCCACTTCCATGTGTTGTAATTCTTTCCATTGAACCTTTGTGTATTTTCCAACATTGGACAAAGACGCTATCCCTCCTGTTTTCCAAAGCACAAAAAAGAGGTAATTCTATGATTAGCTAGCACAAACTCTGGACAATCTATCAAAAAATGGCTCAAAAAATTAACCCTTCAGGCTACCATGAAAACTTCAAATTTACCCATGAACAGTGAAGAACACAATTTTTTCAAAATCGCTTAGAAATAGATCTTCAAAAAAACCATCACAATTTTTTTTAAAAATAGCAACAACAATGAAATAGTCCAAAAAGACACCAAACAGATTCAAAAATATGTCCAGGAAAATGCTAGCATAAAGGAAGGTTGCCAAACCTGCTCAAAGCCTTGATTCTTTGCACAAAGAAATCCACAAACAAAAAACCATTGTGGCCAAGAAGAAGTTCATCAAAACCCTAGGCTACACCCACAAAATGCTCATAAAAAAGTCACGATTATGAAAAAGTCACCCAAAAAATCATGGAAGTCACACAAAAATGTATGTAAAAAGATATGTAGTTTTTAGAAAACCTGACACCAAAAGATAGGCCAGTCATGTGGAAAAATGAGAAGAAAATCATGCAAGAGAGAAGACGTGAAAAATATTAGGTAAAAAATTGGGTACAAAAGGTCATGATTTCTCTAGTAGGGGCCGTGAAAATCATACCAAAAAACCATGAAAAAAGTCTCCAAAAATCTTCATGAACTCAGCTACAAAAAACATGCAATTTTCATCTATAGGAAGCCACGATTTTTACTAGGTACAAACATGTAATTCACTTCAAAAACCCTCAAATTTTTTCTCAAAAATTCTTCGAAAATATTCACTATAACCCTTCGATAAAGAAATTTCTTTCGATCTTTTATCTAAAAAAGAATTGGCTAAAATCTTTTAAAACTTTCAAAATAATTTTTAATTTTCTGGGTACGAATTTTTATTACTAAAATTTTGTCAAAAAAGTTTAAGCGATACCATGAAATGATTATTGATATTCATAATTGCATGTTTACAACAAGAGATGACCATTAATATTACATTTAATATTTTAATAAGACGAGGATACTTGGATAAGATAAAAAAAAACAGAGTTAGCTAAAATAGTTCTGGATTCAACTCAAAAAATTAGAGAAGATAACTCAACTAGTAATAGAAAATTGTTGTTACAAGCTCTTGGGAGAATAATAATAAATTATTTTAGTTAATTAAATAGATAAGAGGAGAGTAAATTTCTATTACAAGATGGAATTAATTTTTAAGGTGATAAGTAGAAATTTTATTTATTTATTAGATATCAATAATTAGCTCACATTAATTAAATAATAAACAATACTTAATTATTAAATAAATGGATAAGGTAATAAATGATAATTAATGATAAATAATGTGATAAATGATAATAAATAATTAATAAATGGTAAACGATACAATAAATGATTAATGGTAAATGACTAATTAATGATAAACATCATGATATGGTAAATGATAATAAATGACTTGTTGATGCTTAGAAGAATATTTTACTATATACATTTTCCCCCTTTGATATAATGTTTAGAGTTAGATTATTTCATAGAAAATAAAAGTAGCTAAGAAGAAAAATTAATGGAGGTGAAGAAAATGATGATATGACCCAATTGGTTAGAAAATAGAAATTTAGAAATGTGGGATGATACACCTAGAGATAATATATGAAAAAACTATATGTGTGAGCTCTCAACAGAATAGATGTGAAGAAAATGTTAAATGGAGGATGAAAATAAAGAAAAAGATATGCCAGAAAAAACATGATTATGGATGAAATAATGATAAACTTATTATAACGATGTATTATATTGACTTTGATTTTAGTAACCTTTATTTAATATAACAATGGATGTTATTAACCCGAGAGCTTTTAAATTTTTCTTTGCTTTTATTTGTTGTTTTGTAAGAATGAAATTTTGGCTTCGTTTGTGTGGGGGCAATGTTGTTGTGAAGACCATTTGCATATGCTTTGGCAACTAACACCTCAACCTAGTGATTAACGATGGACAGTTATCTTTCAGTTATATACCCACGTAAGCAGACGAAATATGCAAAAATAAATAAAAAGAAGTTACACCTGGAGCCACGTGGGACAAAGGCAAGAATTTGTTACAAATTTAGTTATCAAAAGCATAGACAGGAAATAAACGGTTAGAGAGAGCAAGCAGTTAACAAAGGCCAAGCAGTTATGTTTTCTTTGGAGCGGCTTGCAAGGGGAGTTGGCGCTCAGGTGACTAGTTGTTTAGCGTGGTGAAGAAAAGAAAGGAGTGGGTGTAGCCAAATAGGATAGGGCGGGAGAATTTTCCAGTGGAAAAGGTCGATGGTTGCCTATGTGGATCTAGTGAGAGTATAAAACCAATAAACATAAATATTTCCTTGCACATTACAAGGTACTTGACCTTGGTGGGTCTAGTGAGAGTATAAAACATCAATGACACATAGAAACAATAGAGCTTGCTCTAATGTATAACATTTAAATCACACCATGATATAAAATGATTATGGATTCAACTGAGTCTAGGTATAGTATGGATCTAAAGATGAGTAATTTTTTTAAAGATTAGAAAGATAAACAAACGAAATAGAAAATAAATTGTTAACTAGCACACAACAGTGGTACCTCTTGTCAAGGTGTGGAAATTACTAAAAGATGGAATTGGATCATGTCTAGTTTAGGGAAGGAAACATCTCTTTTAAGATAAGTGATGGATGAAAATAAAATTTTCACGATGAAAAAGGATGTGATGACTAGATACGTTATCGAGGTTGATGTATATTTTTTATGTTTAGTATGAAATGTTTATGCTTTGAAAGTGTGATGTTTGAAGGTTTGAAAGCATGTGTTAATGTTTAATGTTAGTGTTTACATTTATTGATAGAGTTGTGGGAAATACATGGAACTTTATTTATTCTAGAAGGAATCCTTGTCAATAAGTGATCTAGAATTCATAAACCAACATTTATTCTAAAGTAGGATGTAGCCACCTACCTCTAATGTACAATAAGGAACAAAATGCACAATTGATTACAACATGAAATAATGATGTAAAATATGGACGAGGAATGGATGAGGACCTATAATATGGCAATGTCCAGTTTGTTAAACATGGTACCTGCAAGTAGGTTTTCACTATGGTACTTATCCAAGGTGCCACAAGATAATGATTTTTATCTTTACTATTTTTGGTATTCTTTTTATTTTTGGTTGTCAAACATGTTTCCCATTTTCCAAGTTTTCATCATGGTCTACCCCAAGGTGCCATAAAAATGGTTTTCAATAGAGGGAAACTTTATCTTTACCATTTTCAAGTTTTTTAGTATTTGTTCAATCGGCATATCATTTTGATTAAGTATGGAAGCACTTAATACACACAATGTTGATAGGTTCATCAAGATATTGAACCTTGGGTGTAGCTAGCTAAAATAATTCCAAACCATACTTGGAAATGATGACATGGATCTAACCCATTAAGCTCAAATTTACCCTTCTTATCTATCTTGAATATTTTTTACAAATTCCTTAATGACTAGATCACTTATCTCAAACTATTGAGCTTTGATCTTCTATATGTAACTACAATAAAGGTGATTCTCGCATGTTTGAAGGTCACTGAGGGCATTGGTGAACAACTCATCTATAATTTCTAACTCATGTACACATGTTCTCAATATTTTGTGGCATAGATAACATACTAATATGTGCATTATAGATACTGGTATGCACCCATTTTGATGCTAGAGAAGCCTCTTCTAAATTAAATTATCTAAGTAATGTACCTTTCAAAGATCATTCAATATAATGTCCCACCAAAGATGGTGAAATTTGATAAGTGATGGATATATTTTTTGTTTTATACATGATAGATTGGGTGGTAAGGTTTGATTATGGGGGTATTTGCATATGACATGATACTATAGATTTTTGGGACCAACAAGTTTACAAACAAAATCTAATTTAAGGACATAATACATGGGGAACAAAAAAATTTCAACTAAGATACTATAGAGATACAATTGTTTTGCAATATCCAAAAGGGGTCCTATTATAGTCTTGACATCTACTGCTTGATTATTGATTTTGATTAAATGCTCTTTTGCTGACATATAGATTATTCCCAAATTAGTGTCTATACCTAGATTGACCTCCTATGATTATTTTAATAAGACCATGGATTGGTATTGCTACTATAATGATTTTGAAGGAAGGTTGAATTCCTCATCTATTGATGTGTTAAATAGGGTTTCATCAGTAGATATGCCATTATTTTCTTTTTCATCTATTACAACCTCAAAGAGGTATTCACTAGGGGATTTGGATATTTTAGTTTTTCTATTTTTGGTTGTTTTCTATTTTTTTAATTTTTCTTTGGAACTAAGGAACTCATCTTGTTCCCAAAAATAAGTTGTTGCATCTGATTCTATGTTGAAACCTTTTTGTGGTGACTAGCTATAATATCTTCATAATCCCATGAATTCAAGTATAGCTTCATCACTTTAAAATATGTTCAATAATATAGGATCTTGTTAGTCCCAAGCAATAATTTAAAGATGGATGAGTGGAAGGTTAATGGGAGGTACATAGTGGTGGGTGTAATGGTATAGATGTTTAGATTATTAATGGGGATGGAAAAATTATTAGAGTCTTTGAAGCCCTATCCTTTGACATGTTCAACAACAAGAAAGGATCCTATAGTAGTATAAGAGGTGCCATGAGTATCATATGACTCTTCTACTAACAACATTTATATAAGCCAAATCTATGATTATTAACTTTGATAGCAAGTGGCTCAAGAGGAACTTGTTCATATAGTCACAATCCCTTTCCTTTGTAGCCCATATTCTTACATATTTTGAGTGCTCTGAGATATGTTTCTTGAAAAAGGAAAGGTGTATATTCTTCATATTTGTATAACCAAGCACTTAAGTCACTATCTATGATCTCCTCATCAAGGAATCTATTTTGAAAAAAAAAATCATTTTTTACATTGGATGACCTTAGGACATTTCTATGTTGATATTTGTTGTATGAAACATAAAAAGAAGGCATTATGTAATTCATATTCTTCACAAATCTTGTTTATGATCTTGACCTTAATTTAGGAGGTAGGGTTGGTGGCTAGTACTGATTCCAAAGTTAGAACCATAGGATGAAGATGGTAGTGATAGGGGAGGAGTGGTATCAATCACAATAAAGCACTGACGAGACTTGTTGTAAGGACCTTTGAACAACCCGTAATATTAAAATGAGTTGTACTATTGTAGGAGAATTCAATACACTAATGGTATGTGGATGGGACTACCTACATGGGTGACTAAGAAGGATGTTATGTAATGAATTTTCATGGTAAAGGACATGAAATAAGGATTTTTAAAGGATAGTAACCACTTGGATTGGAATCCAAGTGATGCCTTGGGATTCTCTCTCTATGTTATCATAATATCTAATAGTTATTTTCATTTGGGGTTCTATATTATTATATAAATGTCTCAATTATTTGATAAGTTTGTATATATCTATATTCAAACTACACTTTCCATTTATAAGGATTCATTTTATTTTATTCTTATTAACAGTAGCCTCTATATGTAGTTATTTGGTATGGGATTTTTTAATAGAAAGAATATTTTTTGGAGTGAATGCAAGTTGATACAAAAAAAATAAGTGACCTATTAAGACTCAAAATTGATTAAGATTGATATCCTACTAGGGACTCATGAATCTCTTAAAAAATGATCCAATATGTGCTTATAAAGGGGTGTTGATCTAAGAAGCTCCAAGATACGTATATGTGCTAGATTATTCCTAAGATGCTCTAAAAGGTCATATTGGGTGGCTTATTGAGAGGATGAAGGTTTCCCTTAGATGGTAACCTAACTATGCCTAGTAGTCATAAAATACTTAAGAATTTTGATTGTGATAGTGTTTATTTTTGGATAGGCTTCCTCGATATGACCAATAATTGAGTCTTATGAGGTGGGTTTGGTATTGACATTATTCATTTAGATATTGGAATGGGCCTTTATTTGATACTAAGGGTTTTTGGTTATTCTTTGGAAATAGATCATGATAGATACCTAATTGTTCATTAGGTGAAGAGATTGACGAACCTTCCACTATAAAATCACCATGATCATTAAGGCCTTGGACATTGTTTTTAAGTTGCATGAATTTGGAAAGGGCCCAACCTTTAACATTATGGTATCTACAACATTTTTCTCCCTATACAAAATCATCATAGGGTTGAGTGTGTATATATATATATATATTTGCATTGATGATTTTTTAAAATAATATTTCTATGGAGGTTTCCCTAAAGGATTATATTTACATATTTAATTATTATGGAATCTTGGTTGTCCTTGTTGCATAGAAACACGATTCTATTATAGGATATTTTTATATTGGGGGTTTTTATTTAATTTTGTTTGTGCAATTTGGATAAACTATGAATTAGTGACCCCATCATTTATAATATTCTTATTCTTAGTCCAAACTCAAGATCTTTCATTGGTTTGGGTGGTATTTTCATTATAATTTGTAATAGATTTTGACCAAAAATATGGTAATAAGAGCTTTCTCAATGGTGACTCCTTTATCGATAATTTCACAAAAGCTTAGATCACATTAGACTTGTAACTAAAAATCCATTTCTTATTTAAGATTTGTGACAAATTAACAAGTTTTCCTAGTATGGACCAAGGAAAGTGACTAGTGTGACTCGTCTATAATTGAAGGAAGGAAGCAAAACTCTCACCATTTTACTATTTGGCATTACAAAGTTCAGGCACTGAAATTTCATGTTCTATGTTATGCAAGAAATAGTTTATAATTTTTAACCTAATTATACAAAAGTGCTAATGGATCCATGAGGTTGGTGTGAAAACCACTTGAGTGCTTGTCCTCCCAAAATTTGAGGGAAAATTATGATGACGTATATGTCGCTATAGGCCACTTCCTTATATGCCATGAAAAAATCTCTTACATGGTCACTAGTGTCTCCTTTCCCATTATATTTGTCTAGTTTTGGGACTTTGAAATTTCGAGGGAAAGGTAGTAATGTTATTGACCTATTGAAGGGGGTATGGAAATAGTTTTTTGAATTTATATGTATTCATTTAGTGTAAAGCCTTTTTTTGTACCCCCCTTAAGTGTGTCCTTCATCTATTGTCACTCTTGGGAAAATAGATGCACAAGAGTTGGATTTGGTACATGTGATGGTTGTTATTGGTTGTATTATGGTTGAAATAGTGCTTGTTGATATGTAGGTTATAGTATAGGTGGTACTTATTGTTGCTATTATTGAAATAGTGGTTTTTGATATGTGTCTTGGAATGCAGGTAGTATGTACTATCATTGGGATGTCAAGTGTTGATGAATTAATCAAGACATGTTTAGGGGTGATTATTGTTGTTGTTATTAAAAATTAGTTGTTGATACATGTGTTAATTTTTTTGTGGTGGTGGATAGGATGTTAGGGGTTGTTGTGATGATATGCAAGATAAAATCATG
>VDFB02325512.1:0-14610 GCA_007258455.2 Sequoia sempervirens
TTTCATTAAATTTGTATGTGAATGGCAACCAAGAACCAAGAGTGATTAGCATTCAAAGAAACTTTAAATCAAATACAATATCATTAAACTAATAGAATAAATAATTTATGACTCCTGATTTTAGCATAATGAAAAAAATTATATGATTCATGCATATTTTTAATGTGACATAAAAAATTTAATCTCAATGATTAGCCATATACAAAATATTTAGTAAGGAACTTTAAATCAAATACAATGTCATTAAACTAATGGAATACATAATTTATGACTTCTGATTTTAGCATAATGAAAAAAATTATACGATTCATGCAGATTTTAAATGTGACAAAGAATTTTAATCTCAATGATTAGCCATATACAAAATATTTAATATATATTAAAATATATTGTCAAGTATTCCCTGTATAGAAAATATTTGAAATATATGTGGAAATAAATTGTTCAATTTTCTTTCAAATTGTAATCTATGTAAACATATCATATAACCATCTAGTTGATTTGAAATATTTGAAAGCAAGAATGACAACAAAATTGATGCACCATACAATAATAAAAAAGATGGCAGGTCAATAAATGTGCAAATATGTACATGAAAACATAGGTATGAATTAAATCCATATTTCTTCAATAGAAGTCTTAGCATGCCATAGTCAACATTTAAAATTCAAAGCTATGAGAAATGATCAGAAGTGCAAAAGAGTAGTCAAAGCGTAGGATTGCTAGTGGAGCCTTTTTCTAGAGAAGTAGATATCTTCATTATGTCTGCAAGCAATAGTTTACACTCTACTTCAAAATCGACTTTCGTTGCTTTGGAAATCGTTGTTTTCAGCTGTTCCTCTGAATTATACATTTCAGTTCTAATCAAAGAAGTAAAGATATATGCTTTACAAACAAGGCCTTTAATAACAACAACATGATCTATTGTAGAGTCAAAGCCATCCTGCAATGCGTAGAGGTCTTTTGTTGGCATCTGCAACAAACAAGTGGCAGCTTCATCAAAAGCAACACACCAAAGGCTACCTAAATGGTCTTACAGCTTTAATTGTAGAAGATAGCGATAGTTGCATTCCTCAATTTCCATCTAGCAACAATCACAAAACCAAACATCAGCACAAGAGCGTGTGCATTTCCTTTTGCATTCTTTACCATTAACCAACAAGGGGAAAGTAGGGTAACAAAAAGACTCAGTTTTTACAATTTGAATGGTTGCTTTAAAAATGGCTTCAATAGTTTCTCCCAAAAGGAGGAAGTTGTTTAAGATAAATGCAATAGTAACTCTATCATTTGAAGGATGCAACCTCTGAGGTGCAGAAGAAGTTGAAGCTACTTGGTCTACTTTAATTTTCCCCTTGGATCTAAGAGTGTTTTCCTTAGGAATAGAAGGGTTAATCTCAAGGATTTTTCCTATTGATGTATTGATAACTTTTCCATTAAAGTAGCCTACATGGCCACTACAGACAACAATAATGACTATTTCACCAAAAAGGTACATTTACTGCAAGGTATCACCTTTTTCTTGCCAACTTGGGCCCCACAAATTAACATCAATGAAAGAAGTAGAGACATCATATAGTTTAATGGTTCGTTGGATTGTTTCAGATCCATTTCTCCTACAAATAGTTGAAATGTACCCAACATGCACTACAATTCCAATAATATCTATGAAGTTGTTATCACTATAGTTGCTTATTTCACTAACTGACACAAAAGCAATTTTTTTTTGGGATAGGAATCTCATCTTCAGATCATTTTATTATTGATTTTTGATCCAAAACAATCTCAAGATTACTATTTAATTTATTGAATCTTTTATTGGCTTCCTTAACCAATCCCCTTGATATTAAATAAGTAAACCCCACCTCAACTCGAACATAATGCAATTCAGCAATATCATCAAAACAAGTAATATGTATTTCTATCCCCTCCACATCTATAATGTCAAAACTAAATAGTTTCCCTTCACCTTTTTGTTTTTGGAAATGATGCATCTCCCTAATATGTGTTACATGCGCTTTCACTGTCCAAATTTTTTGATAAATGTTCAAAGCTTTAATAGGGCTGACCTTTGGAGGGCTATTTTATTTTTTAGGGGACAACTACAAACCAAATTTAGGGACCTGTTTAGAAGGAGGAGGTGAGTCAGGCGCCAACATTTTCTCTTCTTGCTGCTTGAACAAATACCTAGGGGTCCCAATAATTTGACAATCATGCATGATTACAACTAAGTTGGATATCATTAAGGCCTTGGAAAAGAAGCAAAACAATGTATTGGACAAATTATATGAGGTAGAAATGAAAGAGAGAATTTTTTAACATATACAACAAACAACGTTCGCAACCCTCCTTGAATTTTGGATATTCCTATAGACGTAGTCTTTTAAACATACAAGGGACCCTATTTTCAAGGCATCTATAAACAACATATCATTGCATTTGGAAGGGAGAGTTCCTATTTGCAAATGATGGCCATCAGACAAGACAACCTTGTACCACTCAACCTGCCCTTCATCACTGCCAAATTTTTTGAAGGAAAAAAGTTGAAGGACCAGAGAGGAAACAACATCGTCGACATTGATGGAATGAATTGAAAATGGAGTCAAATTCGTATCTTTCTTTGTAGCCTACAATTACAAGTGTAATCAAGCAAAATGCACATCATCACACCAAATGGATAAAACGAGCAAGGAAAATGAAGGCTACAAAGAGATACATTTTTATGTGCTCTAAAAGATCAAAGAATGTCTACTTTCATATCTATATCCTCTACTATGGCCAACTATATATGTATACACCTAAACTCCAATCAAGCAACAACAACAAGAAAGGTAGAAAAAAATAAGAGCAAGTTTGTAGTAGGCGTGCAACAAAAAATGAAGGAAAACTTATGAAATCAAAGTCTATAGGCTAGTGGATGGCATCCTTAGGGCCGGAATCCACAACATTAGGTGTACAAATTGTCACCAAATCAATCACCAAATCAATTTTTGGGGGCTCTGGAGACCCATCCACAGACCCCGACTTCGCAGACATAGTTCTAGAATCCTTTAAAGGAAAAGAATCTTCCAACCGTAGTTGACTCATTGACAGCTCTATACCATAGTAAAAAATCAAAGATTAATGTATTCCAACATTCAATACCAATTGGTGGAGAACTTAGGACGCATACAATCTTCTTGCTATATTTGTATAAAAACCTATATGTAAGCATTTGTATATATTGCTACTTGTTGCTTCATCTTTCTTAATAGAAATAATGGAATATGTAATAGCAAGAATAGAAATCCTTAAATACATATACGGGTTCATTTTTTCTTCTATCTAGACATTTTGGAAAACACAAATAAGAAAATATATATCCATATGTACACATGTATCTATTTATCTATATATACAACAATATATCTAAATGATAACATTTTCCATCCAAACAAATTAAGCACATTAAAGATTACAAAACAATCCTTGTTACAAGAACAATAGAATACTCTGCTATAGGCAACTTCAAATAGATGAGTGGAAAATAATATCATGAAAGTTATTGATAGTTTTTGATAAAGGGTAAAAACGGTTTTTACAAGGACCAAAACCACCAAGTTTACAATAAAAGATAGGACACAAAAGTCCAACAAAAACACTACCCAAAAGAAAAAAGGAAAGAGCAAGTAGCAGCCACTCGAAACAGACCAGAAAGGTCAAGCCAAAAGGATCAGTAGAGAAAACAAAAAAAAACCTGCCACAACTAACTGAGAGTCTTGAGGACAGACTCCATCTCTACCTCCAAATTTTGCATGTCATTGACACCCTTTTTAAAAATTTGAATCATCTTCGGAGTAGGGGGGGCCTTTCGCTTCAGATTGGCTCTGGTTCTCTTAGAAATGCCAGCATCCATTTCTTGACTTTTGTCATCGGTTTCCTCCAGATCCACCACCAGAGACCCCTATTGGGCTCTGTCTAACTTCTCTGTCATCGCATTAATGATAATGGCGTTGTGTCTGGCCATTTGATTGTTTTCCTCTGTAACAATTTTGATGGTGTTCCTAATATTCTCAACCTTAGAATCAATATTTATGTTACTGAGAGAATCTTTACTGAGACCATGAACACCACAATCCACTTCTTTCTTTTCAATCACTGCAATCTTAGCACCCAGCTCTTCCAACTTGCTTTGAAGGGCCCAATTTTTTATCTTTAACTCATTTATTTCATTGAATGTCCATTCTGAGATTTTGAAATGGGACTCAACATTAGTTTTGGCTAAATTCAGAACATCCAGAGAGGGATCCTTTCCAGTATTATGACGAATTTTCTCAGGGTCAGGAGTAATAGGGGAGTCATCTTTAGCAGGTCTATCCAGCAAAGGGTCGGCACAAGACTCAGTTTTGTTGGCATTAGACTCCTCAGAATCAAAGGAATCTTCAGAGTAGGAAACAAGGTTATTGACCTGGGGGTTCTTAACAACATGACTATTCTTAAGGGAGGGGCCTCCCAGCTCAAGCTCAGCACGAGCTTTATCAGAAAAGTGGATAGGGTTTTTTTTCCTAGAAGGGACATCATGCGGACTAAGGACATTTCTAGCTGGACATAAGTTAGGCAGAAACTTCAAGAAACTGGGCTCAGTGTCGTCACTGTTAGAATCAGGAAGAGTATCCAGATTAGCAGGGATAGACATTTTTTGATAATGCTCAACAATCAATCTAATCAAACCAGTATGCAGGATAGGGAATCTTCTAGGGTTTTTCTTATGATCATCCAAGCTTTTCTTCAAAGAACAGAAAATATAATAGGGGAAAGAAACCCTAACCTTGTAGCGGAAGTGATTGAGAAGAGAAAAGTGGTAGCCATAGACTCTGGTGAAGCGCCTGTCCACCGTAATGTACTCCATGATGACCCATAGGACCTTTCTCCAAATGGCTTTAATGGTGTCTGCTTCAAAGTAGCTGTCAGCAATTTTCACCAGACTCGGCCTTTCTTTATCTTTTTTAGGAAATCTGACCACGACTTCATTAGAAAAAACCCTATCCCTGAAGAACTTCTTCCCATCAGTAGACAAACCCGTAACATCAGCTATCATATTTTCATTGAGCTCCACATTCCTACCAAACAGGGTTAGATTTCTATTATTCCAATTTTTAACAAAAAGGTCCGTAGCCTCCTGATTTGAGCCATGGAGCTTCTCCAGGAAAGGATGTAACCCGCCGCTTTTAACTTTATTCCAAACCTTGACATTTTTTGTGTGCATCTCATAGCTATCCGGCTCGATTCTTTTTCTATCTCCACCCATCTCGGTCGACACAGTGGGGTAGACACAGACAAAATCTTTACTAAAATTGGCCCCGCCAAATCTAAGAACCCACAAAGCGTGTGGAGCTTTCTTGCATATTAAGCCACTGAGCTCCATCCCATACAATCTAATGATAGTGATGTGAAAGATCCAACCTGTCCTCATTAAAGGGATAACACGTCTCTTGTCCATATGATTTATCATAATTCAATAGAGCGCAGACATTAGAATTTAGATCACTAACATTAAGCTAGGTGCGCAAATCATTACTCCTAACTCCTTCATTAGCAAAAAAATCTGCAACAGCATTGGCTTCTCTATAAGCATGTGATATTTTAACTTTATCAAATTTAGCCAAAGTCAAGATGGCATCATCAACCCAAGATTTTATTGTCCACGAGGGGGGAGACTTACCACGGAGGCAGTCAATTATATTGTTGGAGTCTCCTTCAAGCCATAGATTTTTAAAGTTAAGACTTTGGGCTAAATTTATAATGTGATAAGCATTAGTAGCCTCCGCCAAATGATTGGTTTGGGAACCAAGAGGAGAGGTCGTCGCACCAAGGAAATTACCAAAGGAATCCCTTATGACTCCACCACAGCCCACCACCCCCGGGTTACCTTTAGCCGCACCATCAAAGTTAGCTTTGATCCAACCATTTGGCAGAAAAGACCAGCGAACACCCTCTATGTCCTTCTTGGCTTTCATAGGAGCACTAGGAAAATCTAGGCTTATGTTCCAATCCTTAGCAACTATAAGGTCATAGGGCGAATGCCCCTCTTTCACTGACAAGCTATCCTTCTGGATCAAGACATTGATATTTTCCTTCAAGAATCTGACAATTTTATCAAAAACAATATCCAAAGAAGTCTCTTTGTCTCTGTAAATTATATTGTTGCATTCTTTCCAAAGGCCCCAAGCAACATGAGGGAAGGAGAAATCCCATAAAATCCTGAGCATAGAATTTTTAGTCGGGGCTTTCCATAGAAGGAATAAGTCTTCAATGGACGAAGGAAAAACCCAAGAAAGATGCCATAACCTAGAATGATTTTTTCCCAAATAGTAGCAACAAATGAGCAATGAAGGAATAAGTGACGCACATATTCGGCCTCCATCTTACAAAGAAAGCATCTGTTAGGTATTTGAAATCCACGTTTGCAAAGGTTATCAATCGTGAGCACCTTGTTTGGAGAAGGATCTAGAAAAAGATGTTGATTTTAGGGATCAAATGTTTGAACCAAGCCTTCGACTAGAAGGGAGGATAGTCCTGAGAAGAAGTAATCCTGGAAAAGGTAGATGAAACAAAAAAATTTCCCAAGGGTTCATCGAACCAGATAGCACGATCTTCCGACTGCTTAGAACAAAGTCTAATAGCCAGCAGAGAAGACTGGATAGGAGCCAGAGCCTGATTGACACTACACAGATCCACCCATTTACCATTCACTCTATAGTCTTTCACATAAGATCCAAATCAGGCCTTGCATATCTTAGCCCATTCACTAAAGGAATTGATTTTTAAAATGGGCTCCTTGAAAATCCATCTATCCTCCCAAAATCTTGTATGATTACCATTTCTCACTTGCCATCCAATTCCAACATCCACGATATTTTTTCCAATGATTAGATTATTCCAACATGTAGAACCTCTAGGAAGAAGGTGGTGATCCTTCTTAATTATGAAGGAGCAGTTGTTTTATAAATATTTGCTAGCCAGAATATCAGTCCATTCCCTAGAGGATGAAGAGATTCTCCAAATTTGTTTTGATAGGAGGATTTTGTTAACCGTTCTAATTCTTCTAAGACCTAATCCTCCGGCCTTTTTAGGTCTACAAACCAGATTCCATCCAATTAAGGGAAGTCTTTTTTTTTCCTCAACACCCGACCATAGAAATCTTTTTTGAATATTTTCTATAGCGTCAACAAATTTAGCAGGAATCTTGAACAGGCTCAGGGTATAGATAGGCAGATTCTAGAGAGAGGCTTTGAGGAGCTAAAGTTTTCCCGCTTGACTTAACAATGCTCCTTTCCAACCAGCAAGCTTCTTGCTGAATCTTTCAACCAGCGAGAGCCAAAAAGAATCAGGAGGTTTAAGGCTTAAGGGTAAACCAAGATAGGTGGCAGGTAGGGAATCCACCCTGCAACCCAGAATTCTGGCAATTTTAGCTTGTCTATGATCCAGTGTGTTGAAGAAAAACAAAGAGCTTTTTTGGTTGTTGATCAGCTGTCCTGAAGCTCTCCCATATTTAAAAGGAAACTATTTTATAGTTTTACCTTCGGAGATCGAAGCTTTACCCATAAGCATAGTATCATCAACAAATTGTTGATGGGAACACACCAGATTACCAGAGGAAGGTTTGAGACCAAGAAGAGATCTAAAGACAACCAATTTTTTTAGATTCCTACCTAAACTTTCAGCCATAATAGTGAATAAAATAGGAGAAATAGGATCACCCTGTCTTAGACCTCTGGTACTTTAAAAAAAAAGAGGTAGGGGATCCATTGACCATAACCGATATGGAAGCCGTGGACAGAAGTTGTTCCACCATTTGGAGAACCATGTTACAAAAACCAAAAGCCTTTAAAATTTTAAATACGAAAATCCAATCAACTCTATCATAGGCTTTTGAAATATCAAGCTTTAATAAAAAGCCTTTAGTCTTCAATTCCACTAAGGAATGAATATTCTCATGTACCATAACAATAGATTCAAGAATTTGTCTACCAGGGACAAAGCCATTTTGTTGAGGAGAAATCAAAGAGGGAAAAAAAGTTAAAAATCTTGAGGTTAAAACCTTAGAAATGATTTTGTATAAATAATTACAGAGATTTACAGGCCTAAAGGCCTCAAAATTATTAGCTCCAAGTTTCTTGGGGATAAGGACCAAAAAGGTGGCATTTAATTCTTTTAGAAGACTTCTGGATCCAAAAAACTCTTTAACAACATTTACCACATCTTCTTCAACAATCTCCTAGAGCCATTGAAAGAAAAATAAAGGGAAACCATCAGGACCCGGAGCTTTACTCCCATCAAAAGAGAAGATAGCCCGCTTGACTTCCTCATTGGTGGGGATAGCAGTCAAAAAAGAGTTATTATCTTGTTTGATAATTCTCGGTATAGCTTCCACTAGCTGATCCTGATCATTTTGGTTTATTTCATCACTCGCCGAAAGAAGATGCTTAAAAAAGGAGCTAGCATGCTTTCTAATATCCTCCTCCTCCTCATACCTAGTGCCATTCACTTCAATTTGAGATATTTTGTTGATAGCTCTATGTTTTGAAGCTGATAGATGAAAGTACCTATTGTTTTTGTCACCTGCAGATAACCAAAGAGCTCTAGATCTTTGTCTCCAGAACTCCTCCTCCTTTCCAATTATGTCATACATCTTAGTGAGGAGCTCATTCTCTTTTTCCTTAGTGTCATTCAAATATCCCTCCTTCTGGATTTTAAATTGAATTTCTCCCAAATCCATCTGGAGGTCAAACTTAATCCTAAAGATGTTCTCAAAGGATTCATTTTTCCATTTTTTCAGATTACATTTCACTTCCCTTAGTTTTTTAGCTACTCTAAACATAGTTGTTCCAGGAATACATATATTCCACCATTTCCTAATTTCCTCTTTAAGAATAGGATGAGAGGTCCACATTTTTTCAAATCTGAAAGGAATGTTTTTCTTCTTTTTATGGGATCCATAGTGAAACTGATAGGGAAATGATCAGAACCAATCCTAGATAGAGCTTTAAGGGAACAGTAATAGTAAAAAAACCAGTGATTAGAGATTAAAGATCTATCTAATCTGACATGAATGAGATCCATCCCCTTTCTGCAATTAGACCAGGTAAAGGAAGCTCCATGTAAATCTAGATCTATCAGCCCCTGATTATCAATGAAATTCTGAAGATCTTTGCAGTCCACGTTGATCTAGGATCCTCCAAAATTTTCTCCATTTATTAAGGGTGTGTTGAAGTCACCCATAACAATCCAAGCCTCTCTATCAAAAATCCTCCTAAAGGAAGCCAGCTCCAACCAAAAAGATTTTTTCATTCCTTTTCCATTAGGAGCATATATATTCAATTGAATCCAGCTAAAATTGTCTCTTATATGTGTAAATCTAGTGGCTATATGATTTGTACCTTTCAAAATCGAAGCATTTTTTATTATGTGGCTATTCCATAAAGTAGCAATTCCTCCAGAAGCGCCAGTCAAATTATTACCATGATTACTACAGTGCTGGAAAAGTTTCATCTTTTCAATTTTCTCCTTTGACATTTTAGTCTCCTGAATTAAAATAATATCAGGCTTGTGATCTCTAACAAAATTGTGAAGAACATCCTGCTTATGGGGGCTATTGAGTCCCCTAATATTCCAAGACATAATCTTCATTAAATACCAGGGGAGTTAAGACATTCCGGGATGGTTTTCTGAGATCCATCCACTATATCCTGAAAACTATTCTGCTCTCTTTTCTTTTTCGAGGACTTTTTCCCTCGTGAATTCTTTACTGCTCCACAATCAACCTTTACTTTAGATCTGGTAGAAATTCCACTTGGAGTCTTCCATTGTTTGTTTTTTTGTTTCTTCTTCTTTGATACATTCTCCTCTTTATCAGTCTCTTCTTGGCTATCTGTCTCTCTGCTAGACTCCCAATCCTTATCAGTTGGGATCCTTTGTTCCTAGGGTAATGTGTCCATATTACCATTCACTTTAAAAGATGAGAAATTATTGGAAAGATTAGCAGAGTGGTCCAGGTTTTCAAGGGAGTCCTTGACCAACTCAAGGGAGTTGGAATCCGCCAGGTTTGCTGCACCCATAGGGGAGAGATCATCAGAAGACGGGGAGGGAAAAGGAATATTCAATTCCAAGGACAAGCCCTCACTAGGAATATCCTCCAAACCCGGAGTCTCTATATTTCTTTCAGTTGGGATTGTCACTTGGGACAAAGATTTGGTTTGGTTCAGATCTACTTCCCCAGCCAACATGTCTTCATCGGATCCATTTTCCTTTGATGAAGACATTTTAATAAGATTCATATAATGAGGATCATTGGGGATCTCACCATTAGTTTCCATGACCACTTCAATCTCAGGAGAGTTACTTTGAATATTAGACTCTTTATTTTCTAGGTCCGCACATTAGACTCTTTATTTTCCTTCTTCTCCTCGACTCTTTTTTTTTTTCCATTTTTCAAGGAGCCATTGGTTTTTCTTTCTTTGAAGTGGCGTTTAAGGGACATTTTTTTGCCCAGTGTCTAGATTTCCTACACTTGAAGTAGGCAAACAGGATGGTTTCAAACTCTATATTCTATGACCAGGAACCCAATTTAGATTGAATCTCAATCGAAGGAGGAAGATTATCTTCCTGGGAAACCCCCACACATATTCTCGCAAAAACCAATCTCTTTCTAGTAGCTATCATTTTGTTCATAGAAAGGAGCTCACCAAAGGAATTCACAATACCATGAAAGATATCTTCACTCCAGTACTCCAGGGGTAGGCCTGGAAGTCTAACCCAAACTAGGACATTCTAAAAAATGGAGTCCGATAGGTCCAAGTTGGAGGACCACTTTTTTAGAGCCAGGGAAGATTTCCCTATAACCTAAGGGTCTCCACTTCTAACAGCCAAGATGTCCCCTTTGCAAATAAATTCAAATGTGAAAAAACCCTTTGGAAGAGTAGCAACAGAGAATATCCCATTTGTTCTCCATTTATTTTTAACAAACTCCCTGACCACTTCAATATTTGGTCTAGAGCCCATAAACTTTCCAACTAGGGTTTTATCCATTAGAGCTGTATTATGATCGATGAGCAAATCTGGAATAGAAATAGCAAACTTACCTCTATCCGGGGATGAGATATTCTGCACTGGAGGGAAAGATGATTTTCCATTAGGTTTTACCCTGAACAAAGAGGTCCAGGGTTTGTGATTGCCTCCAATGCCGCCTGTGGTCCCCACCCCCGCTTTAGCTTTCTCATTTTTACTGCCAGAGGATGCAACATGATTGATCTCCGGAATATCTTTTCCGCCAGGTTCCACCTATGTTTTGGTTCTAGAGTCCACATCATCCAAGTCATCCTTACCTAGCTTCTGAATCAACTCCAGCTCCTGATTCGACTGTGATTTTTCTAATCTTGCTCCATTTCCTTTTCCATTGCTTTGAATTTCGAAGTTCCTTTTTCGATCCGTTACTTGCTTGCTTGTGTGCCTCCATCTTAAGATTTGGAAAGAGAAGTTTTTATTTTTTGAAATTTATTGATAGTTAACAGATGAGGGCAGAAGAATATCATGAAACATGTTAATAGAAGACAACCAGTCTATGTAACAGTTTCCTTGTAAATTCTAGTTCCATTTTTTGTGTGCAATACTTATTAACCAGTGAGCAACATTTACGAATATCTTTTGTTGAAGAGACAAGCTCCACATTGTCATTATCAACTATGGGGAACTCTTCTATATTTCAAGAATTTTACAATAGTCTGCTATCAAACCAACACCACAATGGCTATTTCAACAAACCAACCCAACCAATATATTTTCTCACACATTTTGTAGTATACTTTCCCATACACACATATATATATACAAACATATATATATGTAAATTCATACATATACACGTATATATACATATATACATATTATAGAGAAAATTGAAAATTCTAATATGATTATTAGGGAAACACTAAAGAACCACACAAATTAAGATAGGAGGGATTGTATATATATGGATATGTAGAGGGTTTCTTATCTGTTTGAAGTTTCCAATGTGATTTTTGTCAGCCAAACCATGAATAGGATTTGTTGTACAATAGTTGTTCCACAATTTCTCTGTTGCTCTATAATATTTAATTCCACCCTATGCAGCTCACATTTTCTACATAATGTGCAAGGAAGTATATTGATTAAGTTTCATTGTTGAAAGAGCCATTGTGGCTGCAATCTGCTATTAAACTAGCAGGGACCACACATCTCAGGCAATGCTCTGCTATGAAATGAACATGACAATTCCATTTTCAACAATGCAACCTAGTCAATATATCATCCTCACAAATTTTTTTTCAAATGGATAATAGAAGGTGCAAGCTACCATAATCAAGAGTTTCTTATGGTAGGAGTTGAAACAAATGAGAAAGAAAGAATAAATGTATATATAATATATATATATATAACACTACAATGGTTGTTTGAACAATACAACTTAATCAGAGTATGTTTTGCCACACTACAACATTCAATATTGGATTTAATTCATCAGCCCCCACCAGAAAACAACAATACAATGCATTAACCCTCGTAGAAGAAAACACTTACCATTCACCTTCTGCATATCAAGGTCACCACCTCCACAACTACCAAACCATATAGTGTATATATGTACATATATATATTATATATGTACACACACATGCATACATACATATACACATACACACACACACACACACATATATATATATACATAGACATATACATATATGCGCACATATACATATACATATACATATATATACATACATACATACATACATACATACATACATACATACATACATACATACATATATACACATATACATATATACATATGTAGACACATATCTACACTCTATGCATCTTTGGTGCTATACGCATTTTGTACAATTAGGCCCTTCGAATCCCTCTAATTGATTTCACTTCAAACCCTTAGAAAGAGGACACTGTAGATTGTGAATGGCCATGTAATTTATTCTTCCCTTTGCCTATATAGATTTGTAGATTCATTGAGCTGCCATGGTTTTCATTTTACTTTGATGCCCACCTTCTTTGTAGTCTACTAACAATAGAGGAATTGTATAATAGTAGCTACATTATCTGCCATTGAGTATTATAGAAAAAATTGGGAAATTGTAATAGAACTATTAGTAAAACATACATACATATATTTATCCATACATACATATATATAGAGGTGGAAGTAGACATGCACTGATCTTTTCAAAGACTTGAAAATATATTTTCCTTAATCATTCTATCCATGTGTTGTGATGATGTGCATTTTCCTTGATTTCACTTGTTTAACAAAAAAATAAATATAGATATGCTTCCAGCGCTAATAAATATAAAGGTAGGAGAGAGATAAAATTATATCATACCTGGACAAATCTATATAATAGTTCACTTGCCAATTTAGAATCCAAGTAGCATTATTCAACACTCAATATTATAGGAAAATACCAAAAGGATAAAAAATCTATCAAAAAGAAATTTACTATGTAACACCGCGCAAACTAAGCATATCTATATACAACTATGTATGCATATGTATGTATATGTTTACATGTATATATGTATGCATATGTGCACATATTTGTATGTATATGTTTACAAGTATATATGCATGGATATCTATACACATATATACATATATATCTATACATGTATATATATGTCCATATGTTTACATGTATATATATATGTGCATGTTTTACATGGGTATTTTTGCATAAATGATTAATTTATTGTTCATTCCTTTCGGGCTCTGCTTATTGTTCCTTTTGATAGTAGGATGGAGGGTTTTAATATTGGTGTGTTGCAAAACCCATGAGAAAGTATATGTATATACACATGTGTGTGTATATATATGTATGCATATGTATACATGTATATATTTGTGTATATGTTTACATGTATATATGTATGCATATGTAGACATGCATATACACATGTATATCTACATGTATACATACGTATATATGTATACATGTATATATATGTCTATATGTTTACATGTATATATATATATATATCTCTATGTTTACATGGGTATTTTTCATAAATGATTAATTTATTGTTCATGTCTTTGGTTCTCTGTTTATTGTTGCTTTTGATACCAGGTTGAAGGGGTTTAACACTAATGCACTATGAAATGTGTGAGAAAGTATATTGATTAAGTTGCATTGTCGAGAGAGCCATTGTGGTGTTGGTTTTATAGCACATTATTTATTATTCATGCATTTTGTTTGGTGCTTATTATTCCTCTTGATAGCAGGCTGTAGGGTTTTATATTGATTAAGATGCATTGTGAAAATAGCTAGTGCAATGTTGCTTTAGTAGCAAACCATTGTTAAAATCATCACATTTTGCTTCATCCTATAGCATTTTGGGGGAAGTTAAGGCTATTGTGCCATAGAATCTATTAGTTTTACATGGTAATTTTGCATCAATGATTAATTTATTGTACATGTGTATATATATATCTCTATGTCTACATGTATATGAGTATCTGTATGTTTACATGTATATATATGCATATATATGCATGTATATATATCTATATATATCTTTACATGT
>VDFB02325513.1:0-13536 GCA_007258455.2 Sequoia sempervirens
CCAAGACATACTTGTTAGATAAATATGGAGTTAGGTATAACCCAACAAGACATGCTAAAATGTAGATTACATCCAATATCAGGGGATGAAAGTTATGCAGCCTACGTGCCAACTCACATGGTATTCTCTAAATATTCCTGAAATCCATTGACTGGCAATTTGAGCTGCTTATGGTGGCAGCACTTCACTTTTTGTACTTTTCAACTTCCTCTTGGTTTGGAAATAAGCCCATGAGCCTTCCTGCAGAGCTTTCATATGCAAACATAAATCCTCCCAATAGTCCAATGAGACCTGCAGTATACATGCACGATCCCCTCAAACCACATCTTCCACCTGTTCACACATTCAGATCAAAATCAGCATGCAAACACTATAACTTAGATTCAGCATGATAAAAACAGTGTTAATTATCGAGTAGGCTGTCCTTCCTCAATACAATCTTACTTAGGCAGAGAAGGTTTGTAATCATCTTTCAATGGATTTGCAAAACCATAAAATTAACAATGTCAACAACTCTGCCATTTTACACTAGACTGCATTAGGACAGCATGCACATCAACATTTTGGTAATAAGTTCCTATATTACAGCTAAACTATATCCAATGGACATGCTCAACAATTTATGAACGAGGCAAAGCTTGACTTCTCGTCATTTGCAGTCATGAGATTAAAGCAAATTTGCAAACTTGCATATTACATTAAGATATATTTGCAAATTTGCGTCAAATTGTAGACCTGATCTGGAATTAATTTTTTAAAAAGCTAGGCCTAGAAGTAATACCATAGACTGGTGCACATTTGCTAAACAATTGAGGTCTCAAGAAAACTTAATTCTCATGCAGCATAGTCATGGGATTGAAACAAAATTGCAAATTTGTTTTGAAGTGTTATGAACCTGATCTGAAGTGAACAGAGAAATTGGAAAACATATATTGCAAAAAGAACTGATCTTTTTACACAGAAATCTCAGATCTCTAGAAATTAAATATTCAACTTGAAAGAACCTGATCTGAAGTGAACAGAGAAATTGGAAAACAGATAATGCAAAAAGAACTGTTTTTCTCACACAGAAATCTGAGATCTCTAGTATTATATATCCAACTTGAATGAAATTAAAACAGAAATTTATTTGATTAGGTGTGCTATTTTCATAAAACTCTTCAGCATCCAACTTGTGAATTTCTTCTAAGATAAAGCAATTAGTGGTGTAGGAGACTATTGTAAAGCCTTGGGAGGCATCCCAGTATGAAGCTTTATTAATAAACAAGTAATGGTAGTGTACGCATAATTATAAATAAATTTTAAATAATGGAGAAATATTCAGAAAGAGTGGTAGTCCAGCTCTATCGCTGGATATGAAAAAACTGGAACGAAATACCCAGACTATTATCTAGAGGCTTGATTTTTTAGAATTCTGTGTCCAACTTCCAGTGGAAGATTTGTACGTATGCACAAGGGGAAATTGAGACTCATAGGGACGATGAGATCATTTCGTACCCCAAAAGGATATTTTTAAATTTTATCATTTCAATGAAGCAGATAGGCAGCAGAAATTCCAAGGACGATTTTTTATGGAATTTTGATCTTATTTAAGCATTGGCATATCAGTTTCAAACAGATGAAAGAAATACCTTCTATTGCTCATGTTGGTTATCGATACATTTCAGGTGCCACACGAGTTAGGTTGGACTATGTCTTCCAGTAACTCTGAAATTTCATGGGAAGATTTTTTCTACATTTTCAAGAAACTTAAGACGGGGAGCAGAAAACTATACCTGAATCATCAAGACAAAAAGTGGCAAGAAATACCTTCTAATGCTCATGTTGGTTATGGATGTATTTCAGGTGCCACACGAGTTAGGTTGGACTATGTCTTCCAGTAACTCTGAAATTTCCTGGGAAGATTCACATTTTCAAGAAACTTAGGACAGGGAACAGAAAACTATACCTGAATCATCAAGACAAAAAGTGGCATGCCAAAATCAGTGGGTCTGGAATAAATCCAGCCACTTGGATGCATCCAGTTCAGATGTAGAGCCTATCAAAGTATGGACACAAAGTAAACGAATGACTTTTGGAAGAGCAACAAAAGATTCCAATCCATCCAGGGAAGGTAGCAGAAGGAGATGAGTAAGGGTTTCAAGAGACAAAGAAGTAGCATATCACTAAGGATAGATGGAGGAAGGTGAGGGAATTGAGCAAGGACAAAGCTTGACCTAATGACTGTAAGGGAGCTGAGAGGCAGAGGATGAAATGGGTACACGAGTGCCAAACAAGGCGTTAAGGACAGAAGCTTGATGGAGAAATTTGCATTTATAAATACATTTAAGGCACCCTAGACAGGCACGGGAAGGCAAGCCAACAAAAGAAGCCATCATGGGAGAAGCCCATATTGTGGGGAAAAGGAAGAACTAATGTGAATAAGAAAACGAGAGATTGGCCCATCATTCAGTCAAGTAGCAAACAGAAGACATCTGACCAAGTGAAAGCAAGAGGGACAGAGATAATATGAACATGAAGATTCAGAAGAAGCCTATTGTAGAGGTGACTAGATCAGTGCCTCTAGGTTCTAACAGCATCTACTCAAGAAGAGCAAAAAGATAAATTCAGATTATTTATTAGAATAATGAGGGAATGCATGCTCCTTTGAAGAGACAAGGTTTAATTAATGAGTAGAAACCAAATATTATTTTGTTGCATGAACCTAGACTTAGAGCTAGTTAGGTGGAAAGTTATTGTGAAAACCTGTGTGGAATAAAGCAATAAGTAGTGTATTGACAATTTTCTGGAACCAACTCAATTTTCTGCACTTTGTTTGAGACCTCCAAAGACTGAATGCCATGTAAGTGTGATGATTAAGGAGGATGTCCCACCCCAAACGTCCACTTATTGGTTTAAACAGATGTAAATGGAAAACCCTGAGTATAGAGATTCTATGGGAATAGGGGAGTGAGAGCACCAAAGGTTTGGTGAACTAAGATGTCCATCTTTGTTGACAAGTTTAAAAAAGAAAATGAATACTTGGGAGAAAGAATATTTAAAGAAAAAATTTGTTAGCAAGGTTGCATAGAAATTACGTTCCATGGAGTCTCAAGAGAATGGGATAGGGGACCAAGGACCTTGATTTGGGGTCTAGCATCTGACACCACACAGACCTTCATAGCGAATGCCATTTTCATAATTTTATCACTATGTTTTCTCCAACACCAAGTCCTCACTATTTCAACATTTCTAAACAAATCTTCACTCTTCAAAGAACTAACAGTGAAGTTGAGGAATCTGACTGGTCTAAATGATGAGGGCTATGCAAAGTTCATAGCTTTTTTGAGTGTTTAGGGTGTGGGTGGGACTCATTATACTACTAGGATTAGGGTTAGTGGCCCAAAATTCAAAATAATGCCTTTTTAACATAATTTTTAAATGACAAATGTGGAGAATGGCTGCAAGTTTCCCAGACATTCAACACACATGGTTGAGTTTCCTGAGGGTTCTAGGGACGTCTCAATGTCCCCTCAATGTCCCCATCAAAGGGGGCACCCTAGAAACATCCCCTCTTTGAGGAAGGCATCCCAAGGATGTCTCCTACTTGCTGCCAATGGTAGTGGCATAGTGGAGCATTTTCCCACTGTATTCACAGAAACAGTCTCCGTCTCTGGAGATGACAATTTTTTTTTGAGCCAAGAGGGTGGAGGGGGTGAATGTCCCCGTGGAAGGCTGCATAGAAGTCAAAATAAGGTGGCTTCCAGATGCCATTCAATGATTGGGACTTAATGAGGATATGAAGATGAAGAAGTGCCAATTATGGAATAGTTGTATGATGTTTATGGCAAGGACAAAATTATCGACCACAACACAGTGACATAAAAGCAGGTCAATAGAATGCTTAGGTTGGAATCCCATGAAGGATCCTAGAGAATCATGAAAATCTTGAAAAGAAAGTAACAAGGTACATCGAAGATCTATTAACAAACAATGAGATAAAATGTTTTTTTCTAAACAATCGAGGGGTCGAGATAGGGTGATTCCTTCTCATACCTATATATTGTTCTGGCTGAAGCTCTAGGGAAGCGATAAAGAGACAAGACAACAAAACTTGAAAGAGCTAAACATATTTTGTATTGATGTGATCAAAGTTTGAAAACTCAGACTCGGGACATGGCACACACTTGGCAAAAAACTCGGCTAGGACTCGGAAAAGAAGAAAACCATAGTTTACAAAAAAATAAATAAAAAATTAATGCAGTTAGAGAACATAAGAGCCTAATTTGATTATCAATTTCTCATAATTCAAATATTACACATGTTATATGATCTTCAATTGAAATTTCATCATTCATACTCATAGTTTCAAATTTTCAAATGAAAAAAACAAACAAAAAACAAGTTTTAAACATTCATACTTGTTGTTTCCAGGCGATGCCAAGAGTCCTAAGTTGGGACTTGTTGATGCGTGTTTTGTGACACAACAAACATTCTAGAATAAAGTGTCAAAGACGCTCCATCCCCTCTTGAAAAACTACCTCGTATGCTAAGATTGCAAGTAAGATCATACGGTAATTCCAATGTTTAAGATGAGTGCGGATAAGCTCTGTGGTTTGATGTGATTTGCTGGTTATGACAAGGGGACTTACGCTAGGCTTGTTCAATTCACAATGAAGGTCTAGACAATGAAGATCTATTGCTTGGGTCATGGATCAAATAAACTGAAAAAAGGAGATAAAGGTTTAGAATTTCTAGTCTACTTCCTAAGAATTCAAGAGATGGTATTGACTTGGTGGAACCAATAACCACGCTTTGCTTCGCCACGCTCAACGACAACTACACAAAAGGGGGTGCAATCTTCAAGGGAATGTGCTTATGATTTTCACGTCATGAATAACTACCACCAAATTGGACAATATTTATCCAGACAAAAGTTAAGTGTCCACAAAATAAGCTCAGGCTAACTTTACGCATTGAACTAAAATCATCCATTCAAAGAAAGTATGAGCAAAAAGTTTCACCATAAATCAATACTTATCAGATCTTGCATTCATCTAACATACATGAAATAAAATCTAAACTATGATAAGGGATAAGAACCATAACAACTCCAAAATAAGAGAAGTAATCACCATCAAAACAATGCATGCATTACTTATTACTTTGGCAGTCTTACAACAATTGCTTATCTCAACATGTTTTGCAACATGCTCCCATGCTTTACAAATGAGGGGTTGAGCTCAATTTATACGCTCCCCGATTACAGTTCAATGGCCAAGATTGATTTAGGATCAACAGCCAAGATTACAAATAAAACCCTAATTAGGGTTTGCTACCCCTCGACCAACGAGAAAATTACATTCGAGGACACTTGTCCTTTTTGCTAAATGTGAACCAACAGATAAAATAGAAAGTTGTTGCATGTTGATTTGGAATGATTTGATTGGTTGGAAGATGACGAGGCGCAACCTCAACGTGCTGGATGTCTTCCTTGATCACTTTGGTCTTGTTCCTTAGAATATTTTCCTTGTCGATGACTTTATCCTTTGTGCTTTGATCTTGGATGACTTTGGCTTCTTCTTCTCACCTTGCCTTGGAGGCCCTGTTTAGACTTGAAGTTATTAAGTCTTTCTTTCCGGATTGCTTTGGAATTTCTTCAAGTGCCTTGAATTTGGAGAGGAACTCCCCTGTGCCTTCGCCACAATGGAGGAAATTGGCACTTTCTCTGTGGAGAATTTCCATACTTAGCCAAATTTTGGCTACTTTGTAATACCTTCAAGATTTGGGCCATTTTTGTGCTCAAATAAACTTCGCCGGTCGATTTGTCTTCAATTTTGAATTTGGCTTGCGTAAGTTGGATGTACTTGACGATGTGCCTGCCGTTGTCTTCATGATGCCAAATTCTTGGCGGACTTCCCGTTGGTCTTGCGATGTGCAAGGGTGGACTCCCCAAGTTTTCTTTCATCTCCCTTCAAGTCGGACTTTACACTTTCTTTGCCATTTTCCTCTTTGAAGATTCGCCTTGTGTAGTCATCCGCCTGCAAGAAACAAAATAAATAAATTTAGATTTTCTCTCTCCTAATTTCATTTTCAGGCTTTTAATTTTCTCCAAAATGGCTAATTTATTTGATTTTATCTTTATTTTATTTTTAAATTTAGCCATGGCAAAAATTATTCATCAATCCCAATGCTGGATGAAGATTTTCATTTTGTCTCTCCTGAATTTTAGCCTCGTGCTGAATTTTTTAACATTCTCTCTCCTGATATCAAAGTGAATTTTGTTTCGAATTTAAAGCAAACTTCATACTCTCTTCGTCATTTTCATCTTGGCACGAGCATATTTCACATTTAACTCTTCATTTCTATCTCCCGAAATCGGACTTCTCATTGTTTGCCATACTCTCTCTCTACAAGTTGAACTTGGTGAACATTTTTCCATGGCGAACTTTGCATGTGCTTTGTCTCTTTTCTAAGTGCCAAGGTAGGACTTTCCTCTTGTCCGGACATTCTCACCATTCCTTATGGTGGACTTTGGAGACTTCCATTTCAAATGTAAGGCAGACTTCAAGAAGTTCTTGCCATTGCCTTAGGCAAATTTTTCTTTCCAAATTTATTTTGCCATAATTTTCTTTCTGTCCAATTTCATTTGGCCATAATTTTCTTTCCATCCAATTTCATTTTGCCATAATTTTCTTTTCATCCAATTCATTTGGCCATAATTTTCTTTTTGTCCTAAGTCTCAGGCGAAAATATTTTAGACATATAAATGTTGGACTTAGAAAAAATTTCTTATTTTCTCTAAGTATGGCGAAATTTTTATAGGGTGCCAAGAATATTTTTCAATTTTCCAAAGTCCATACTTAGGCAAAATTTTGATTTTTTCATCTTCCCTTGGCATGGCGGACTTCTCTCATTATTGAGCCATCTCCAAATGCCTATGGCGGACTTCACTTGATTTTATGCCATCCATTCTTTTCTTTGCCTATGCTTTAGCCACTCTATTTCTTCATATGGCGGACTTTCTTGTTGTTTAGGCCATATCATAGTGCTCTGGGCAGACTTGGCTTAATTTCTTTCCATTTTCCTTGGAGCAGACTTGACTAAGTGTTGAGCCATCTTTCCTTTATGGTGGGCGGACTTAGCATGACTTTATGCCATCTAGACTACTTTCCAAAGGCAGACTTTGCTTGTTTCCATGCCATGACTTTCTTGTTGAGGGCGGACTTGGCAAGTATTTATGCCATTGCTGGGCGGAGTTGCCAAGTATTCATGCCATTACCTTTATTTGTCCAAGGCGGACTTCACATTCAACCATGCCATCCAAGGGCGGACTTACCTCAACTTCGAGCCATCCAACATTTGTTCAAGGGCGGACTTCACCCTATGTCTTGCCATCTTCAATTTGTCCAAGGGCGGACGGGTGTCATGTCTTTACCATGCATCTCTTTGCTGAACCGGGACTTCAACTCTTTTCTTTCATTCAGCTGCGGCCGGACTGGCTCTTTCCTTGCCATATAGCTTTTGACCAAGGGGCGGACTTCATTAGTTGTCTTGCCATTTTCATCTTTGACCAAGGGAAGTAGGACTTACCTCTCGCTGTGCAAGAGGCGGACTTCATCCAATTCTTGCCATTGCCCTTTTTGCTTATAGTAGGACTTGATAATTCTTTGCCACTCATTGCTCTGCCATGGTGTTCCTTCCATTCCTTGCCATTGGAGGGCAGAGTTCATATGATGTTGTGCCATTTCCATTACTTGGCTGAAGCTATTCACCATTAACCTTTTCTTTATCCCTCATGTTGGTTGGCCATGCTTCCATGAACTCTTGCATGGTGCAGTCATACTGGGCCATTTAAATCATGAATTTCTCAGATTTTTGTTGATTTCTCAGATTATTCACCACTTTTGTGTTCTCAACTGATTTTTTCAGATTTTTAACATTTTCCAGAATTTCACCATGAGTTCAAAAAAATTTCAAATCGATTTTCTGAGAGTTCCTTTGAGTTTTTCGAACATCTGAGTGGATTTTCGAAATTCGGGCCCCTTCTAAATATAGAAACTTTCTAAAAATAGAAATTTTCCAAAAATAGCAACTTTCTAAAAATAGCCCCTAAAAAATAGGGATCTCAGAATTGCTCAAAAGTGCCAAAAAAGTAGGTCCTAAAAAATAGGGGGCCAAAGTGAAAACCCTAAAAAGTAGGAGGTGTCAGAATTGACTGAAACGACAATCGATCTTCGTCTCCTAGGCCTTGTAAGCACAATGATGACGCTTGCATGATGATCCAGGCTCAAATTCTTTTACTCGACTCCAGTGACCATTCCAAAACTTAAACTCCTCATTGCAAAAAGACTGGTGATAAGTAGTTGCGAGGCCAAGGCAAAACCAAAACCCAAAAGCGAAAAAACAAAAGGGTTACATTGCAGTAGTGATCGTGTGAAAAGGTCACAGCAAGACCATTGCTAGAAGACCATTGCTAGGCATGCTTTTTCCATAGGAGTATAGTTGATCTTGTAGCCAACTAGAGTATGATTGATGTATTGTATTGCTGTTCCTGTTCTCATCATGATGAGAAAGAAGTGCCCCCAATGCAATCAAGGTAGTGGATATGTATAACAACAAAGTTTTTCCCAATGTAGAAGACATGAGAATAGGTGGGTTAGCCAAATATTCCTTGATCTTACCAAACCCTGGTTGGAAAAAAGAATTCCATTTGAATGTGCTATCCTTGCGAAGCAAATGACTAAAAGGTTGGCACTTATCCACAAGTTGAGCTATGAATCTTTTGATGGATTGCTATTTACCTTGGAGACTTCTCAATTGTTTAAGTGTCTTAGGAGGCATATCCATGATAGCTTTGAATTTGGTAGGGTCATCTTCGATGCCCCTCCTCGATACAATGAAGCCTAGGATTTTACCTGATGTTACACCAGACACACTTCTTGGGATTGAGCCTCAACTGATATTGTTCTAATCACCCAAAGATGCGCTCAAAGATAGCTGGATGCTCTTCTTTGGTCTTGGATTTTCCTAGCAAATCATCTACATAGTTCTCCATGATGATGTGAATGATGCCACGAAATATGACGGTCATTGCTCTTTGATAGGTAGCGCCAACATTCTTCAAGCCAAAAGGCATGACTTGATAACAAAAAGTACCCCATGGGGTTGTGAAGGCGGTTTTATGTTGGTCTTCCTCCGCAATGCAGATTTGGTTGTACCTTAAGAAGCTTTCCATGAGGGACAACATGGCATGAAGCGTTGTGAGATCCACAAGCATATCAATGTTGGGGAGTAGAAAGTCATCCTTTGGGAAAGCCTTGTTCAAGTCTCTAAGTCTGTGCTAATGCATATTCCCTAGTTGGTTTGGCAACTGGTATGATGTTTGAAATCCACTTAGAGTAGTCGATAGGTCAGATGTAACCCGCTTCAAATAGCTTTTCTAGTTCAACATTTACCAATAATGTAGCTTGAGGATGCATCTTATGGAGCTTCTATTTGATGGGTCTAGCATCAGGATGAACAACTAGATGATGTACAACAAGGGCGAGAGCGAGCCTAGGCATATCAGAGTAAGACAATTGCAAAGTTGATGGAGGCCTTTTGGAGGATATTGGAAAAGACCTAATACTTATTTGTAGACAAAGAAGTTGCAACATATGTGACCCTGGGTTCATTTGTGGTCCCCAAATCAATCTCATTGGTTTCTTCTATTAGAATAGTGGACCTTTCTGGCTATTGTGTAACCTTAAGGGGAAGATGAATGTCCTCATCTTCTAATGCCTCATAGAGGTTTTCATTAGAAGATACACCCTTTGTTTTTACTTCTGATAAATCTAAAAGTGCCTTAGGGAGGTTTTCACTAGAAATTGTGTATTGTTCTTTTTGCTTTTACTTTTGTGGCTAAGGAATTCATCTTCCCCAAAAGACGCATGTTCATCTAGTGTGTAGACAAAGCTAGATTTATGGTCTCCAAGAGGCATGCTCTCACGTGAGCCCATGAATTCTATGAACTCTTCACCATTTTGGAATACGTCAATATGTGTGGATCCACATTGGTCCCAAGCAATAAGTTTAGGGTGGCAAATTGGGAGATCAATGGTAAGGATGGTGGTGGCGAGGATGGAGGATATATCTAAATCGTCATAGGAAACTTTGATGATCTCTTTCGTGATATCTTCCACAAGAATAAAATCCATGTCAACGTTATTGGAAGTACTAAGTGATGTAGATGGCTCATCTGGTTTGGAACCGTATCCAAGTCCTTGATGATTCTTATTAATAGGTGGATTTAGGGGTTGGAGCATACCTTGCTCATGAATGCCCAATCCTTCTCCTTGATAATTAACTCGTTGAGCCATTTGATGAGGAATAGGATATGTTTCTTGGAAATACTTTAGGAGAGTATCAAAGATCTCAGGTTCTTCTCTATATGCCCACTAATTTATGTCTTATTCAATTTGTTCTCGACCCACTGTGCTTGGAGATTGGAAAACGGTGGACCCAAAACTCTTTGTAGCTGGTGGTTGTTGGGACTTTTGAAGGGATAGTTTCTCGAAGGCATGTGGGGTAAGAAGCATGGAGCCCACATCAAGTGCATTGGTTTTCATATTCTCCACATCCTTTGTCATTGAACTTGACCTTAGAAAATGCAGATTTAAGGAGAGTGGATGGATTGGATGGGGAGGATAGTGTGTTAGGATCAATGTAAGATGATGACGAGCTTGTGTTGGAAGGCACAATCTCTATTCTCGGGCAATGACGAGAATGGGGGAATGAAGCTTCAAGAGCACGATAGTACTCAAAAGGATGGGGATCGACATAAATTGTGACTTCTATGCCATTGTGGGGGAATTTTAAGCATTAATGGTAAGTGGATGGAACAACTTGCATGCAATGAATCCATGGGCCACTGGGAGAAGGTTGTATGGAAGATCAAGGTCAATGACATGGCACGTTTTATATTGCAATGTTGGAGACAAATTGTTGGCGTTTTAATTCGCACCTCTGGAATGCGAATTAGAAACAGACAGCTATGTGCAGTAACTTGCTCTTCAAATTAGGAGGGGAAGCTCCCTCTTTGCTGATGTTGCTCAAAAGAAAGTAAACTAAAACTAATTTGCCTATCTTTTTGGTTCAGCTAAGAGCACAAGGTTATAAAACTCAAACGCCGTAGCTGAGATTTTCTGTTTTGGAATTTCAACTACGACTAAGCCTACTCTAAAGACGTTTCTAACTTCTCAAGTAAACGTAGAGCAAGAGAGTTAGAAATGGACAAGGAAAGATTTTCTGACAAAATACTTAAATAAACTCTTTTCCAGCACACATCTACTTACTTTCAATGCAAGCTGAAATAAAGATCATATAAGCGTAACACAATTAACGTAAATCTGAGACTTTATATCAGGGCAGCAAAGCAGGCACAAGACTTTATTTTCTCAAACTTCAGGAACAAAAGATTACACTTCTGGGACAGCAGGATTGTAGCAAAATAGGCTTACAGTTTAGCCATCAAACCAGAATACATTGACACAAAACACATGCACTGAACAATACTTGCAGCTAAAGAGGCATGCAATTTGCTCTTACACAAAGTGAACTGACACTGAATAACAACTTGCAGCATTATAGGCTTGCAATTTGCTATCACAATAACCGTTGAAAATAAATGAGTAAGGCTGCTCTTATTTATAGACAAGCAGAGGAGTAGGGAACCCTAAAATCTCCTTGCTTTTACAACTAAGGCTTGCTCAGCAAGCAAGCTCTATTTCTAAAACTAAAAGAAGATAAGCATCTAACCACCTAAGAAAGTAGGAAAAATAGGAAATGCCAACTATTACATTTTATCTTCTTTCCCTTCTCCAAAGAGTAGATAAGAATTGGGACGAGAATAGAAAGAAAGCAGAAAGAAAGCTTCTAGATGAAGGCTGCTTTAAATCTCGATCACATCCGCCAAAAAGCTGGAAACTGTGTCTTTGTCAGGTGATTAATACTAAATAGCAAAGTTTTGCTTTTCTAGGATTTCTTCACCATCTGCAATCAATCTCAAAAAATCTTCAACCTCATTGGCCGCTTTCGTGAACCTTGCTGACATCATGGAAATCTTACTGCAATGAACAACATTCTGAAACTGGGCTTGCACTTGCTCGATGTTCTTTGGCAGAGTCTTATGTTTTTCTTTCATCCACTTCTATGCAATCTTCTTGCTATATTTTTTCTTATGAATGTCCCATACTCTTTCAAATTCTTCCTTAGAGATGATGCACTTCAGTTAAGATTGGAGTTATTGCGAAATATACCCGAGACCAATTTTTTCACTTTCAATTACAATGGGTAGAGGCAATACACAATGTCGTTAGGTTTAGCAGCAAACAAGCGATCTGAGAATTAACTCTAACCAAGAATGTACACTATGATCACGAGTTTGGGAAGGTGTGAACCTTATATGAATTGAAGAGGATCTCAGTACAATCTTGAATAGAACTAACCAAGTCGCGGATGACGGCGAGCATATGGTCAGAGGATCTTAATGAAATGTTGATACAAGGAACTCTAACCAAGAAATGCGTCGGAGAATGACGATCATGTGGTCAGAGGGTCTTAATACAATGCGGAAGCAAAGAACTCTAACCAAGAAATGCGTCGGAGAACGACGAGCATGTGGTCAGAGGATCCCTACTAACTATTATATTGATGTAACTCGACGTCAAGAATGTGCTTTCCAACCCGAGATGGAATTGGAGCTACCATATGACGGAGATGCTAAGTATTACAATGCAGTTAAGGAAAATAAGTGAGAAGGCTGACAGTACTACTGTTTAGCTTACAACATGATAGAGAATGCCTTGCTACGAACATGAATCAAGAGTTAAATAGTGCTGCAACAATATAATGAATCTCCTTCACTGGATAATAAAGCTTAGATCAGAAACTCCACTCTAAAGACCAACTTGACAATCTGATTTTTGACAGTCCTGTTTTTCACATGCATGAACAGCAGCCCTAAAACTCACTATATTGCTCACAACTCACTCCAAACTCACTCAAATTTCACGAGACAGAATGCATAATGATCCTAGGATGATGGCGCCCAAGATTGAATCACAAAACTAACCCAAAAGACCTCATTTAATTTATGCACGACTTTGAAGGCAGTCTAAAAAGGTACGACCCTCAAGGAAGGGCGATTTGCTTTTAAAAATTCAATACATCATCAAAAAATCTGCAATTTAGAGGAAAGGGTCGCCCCTCACAGACAAAGAGATAAAGGCAATACCCAGAATGTTTCTTTTTGTATTTTTTGACTTGTGATTAACAACAACAATCAGCTATAAAGAAGATGCAATTCCAGAATCTCACTAATATGCATAAAGCTGAACTACAAAGCCACACAATGACTACAATGCAGAAATCTCACTACAAATCACTCAAACTACAACTATCTCATCACTAGTCGCTATCTCTCAAGCAAGAAGCAATGCCAAACTAGGAGGCTTACATTCCTCAAAGCAGTCCCAAAGCCATTCCGGCAACATAACATTCCTGTAGACAAAAGAT
>VDFB02325514.1:0-22132 GCA_007258455.2 Sequoia sempervirens
GTCTGGTTTTTTGATCACAAGGTTTTCACCAAGTGAGAGCATACTCACCTACCATTCCACAATCACAATCAAGCATAAAAGACATGATTTCGTTTTATATGCACCAAATTCAAATGTTTGCTATTCTAAGAAAAACAAGCACAAAGTTTTGTTATTCCTTCTTTGACATGCGAATCTGCAAACAATGAATATTAGTAGTCTCTTATGCAATGGTCTTCGACAAACGAATGAGGATTACCACATGCTACAAGAAAAGATTAGTAACACAAGAAAAGTCTAATCTAGTTAACATGCAGGAAAAAAAAAAAGGAAACAGGAAAAACAGAAAACCAGAAAACCAGAAATCAGAAAAAACCCGAAGATCTGAAAATCAAAATGACAAAATTGAAAGAAAATTTTACCAGACAGATGCGTTGCGGCAAAGCAAATGCGTCGCTCGGGTCTTCAAATGCGGCTCAGAATATCAGATGCGTCGTTATAGTTGTCAGTTGCGGCTTGTCAGAGCGAGTGCGTCTCTTCTGTCCTCCAATGCGTCGCGACGCATCAAATGCAACACAATGTTTTTAAAAAAACACTTGCATCGATCTGTACATGTACCCTGCAAAATGACAGAAAACAACAAAAAAAACCATACGAAAAAGAAAACACACAAATGGAGATCGCCACACGCTACAAGAGAGGATTAGTAACACAAAATCTAATCTTAGCGAACATTCAGGAATAAAAAGAGTACGTAAAATAGAAAATGAGAAACCGTAAATCGTAAAAATGAAAAAAAAAATTTGAACATAAGAACCGCTTAAATCGGAAAAAATTTACCGCATGCATGCGGCGCTACAGAAAGCAAATGCATCACTCTGCCCGGACGCGGGCCGGTAAAGCAGAGCAGCGCTTGCTTCACGGCTATGGCTTGTCGTGACGGGATTATGGGCGCTTAGTGTTCTCTGATGCGTCGCGACGCATCAAATGCGTCACAATGTTTTAAAAAAAAACATTTGCGGCTATCCGTACCTATACCCTGCAAAACGATAGAAAACAACAAAAAACTGTACGAAAAACAGAAAAACGACGTCAGGTTCACCAATGTAATCAAGGGAAAATCAGAATTGTTAGAGGGGTTAGCACAATAACATTAAAGTTTCAATGAAATAACAAAGCACAAAGGAAATAATATGAAAACAAAAGGAACAATGTTACCCTAAGTCCTCATCTTCCATGGTTGACCTTTGTTACACCTCCTAGCTTGCAGTAAATAAAGATGCCCTCAGATTTCAAATGAGCAACTATGACAAATGACAAAGCCCTATGCAAGTGTTGAAGGATTTGTATAAAAGAAATGACTTCACACTAAAATGACAATGACTACAAATGACAATGACCATAACCTAAAATGGACAGAAATGAGCCTAAGATCCTGGAATAAGAACAAAATTGCCATTTTATAAAAATTGCAATTTTGAATGTGTGGCCAGGATGAGAAGATGACAAATACCCTAGAATCAATGGTCAAGATTGAATGTTGCAGTGTGAAATAGGGTTAGGTCAAAATTAGGGCAATGATAAGGATGAAGGGTTGAGATTGAATTATAAAATAATTCAATCAAGGGCTAAAATTAAATGAGATGTCAAGAGATAAGATTGGCACGGACCAAGAGGTTGCTGGAGAAATTAAATAATAAAATTTATTTACTCCAGGTGACCAGTGAATAATTTAAATAATAAAGATATTATTTAAATATAGAGGAATGTGACAAAAGGAATTATTTTGAATTAAATGATGATTTAATTCAAAATTCAAGAGAGTGGGCTAAATTAAATATAAAAATTTATTTAATTTGATGAGAGAAGAGGCTAATGAATAATTAAATAATTAAAATAATTATTTAATTATAGTGGGAAATGGACAAAAATTAAATAAATTAGAATCTATTTAATTTTAAAAGAAGGGGACTTAATTAGTGATGTAATTAAATAAATAAGATTTATTTATTTAATAACCAAGAAGAAATAAATGACCAAGGGGAATTAAATAAATTAAGAAATTTATTTAATTAGAGGAAGACCTAGGTAATTAATGACGTATTAGATAAATAAATAACATTTATTTATTTAATAATCAAGGAGAAATGAATGACAAAAGGGGGATTAAATAAATTAAGAAATTTATTTAATTAAAGGAAGACTTAGATAATTAATGACGTATTAGATAAATAAATAAAATTTATTTATTTAATAATCAAGGAGAAATGAATGACAAAAAGGGGGATTAAATAAATTAAGAAATTTATTTAATTAAAGGAAGACTTAGATAATTAATGACGTATTAGATAAATAAATAAAATTTATTTATTTAATAATCATGAGGAACAAATGACATGAATTAATTAAATAATTATGAATTATTTAATCAATAGTCGAATGTGGACCAAGGACATAATTAAATGACTTAATTATGTTAGGACGAAAGTGGTAAAAATGAAGCTTGCAGGCCTAGGTCATTTTTAGGTGTCTACATTTTGCCCCTTTGTCATAATGTCGCTTGTCACATTGTGACAAAGAAAAATAAGTCAAGAATATGCCCCAGTGAAGGTACGGAGTATCCTTGCCCCCTCGGGAAATTTTCAAATTTTGGCCTGCTACCAGAAAAATTTGCAAAGGGTCCCGATGGAATAACCAATTTGATAATTCACCGGCTAAATTTCTGCCAGATTCCTACTACGTTTAAAGCAACTTACCTGGGAGGTCAAAGGTACGTAACGAGTTCCGCGATTGACTTTGGCTGAAAACGCCATTTTGACCTTATAAATAGGTTGACAAAGGGGTAAAAGTCAATTCACTTTCACTATTTACCTTGCGAAACTTGAGAGCTCAGAGCGAAAGGCGCAGCAGCGAGGATGGTTATTCCAGTGTCAAAGCACTGCGGAAAGATCGTGAGGACCTTCAGACGGCCAGAGGGCTCAGAGCCGGCGGTATGTACCCTAAACTTACTTTGTCATTTTATCGTTTTACATGCTTTTTCATGCTTTCCAGGGTAGTCAACGAATGCGCCGCGACGCATATGCGTTCGCATAAGCCGCAATTGCTTTCGCGTTCGACACATTTGATGCGTCGCGACGCAAGCGCAAGGAATAAACAAGCCGCACCAGCGGTTTGCGCCGCATTTGATAATTCGTGCGACGCAAGTGACTTACCGAGTCGCAATTGACTGCTATTGTGCCGCAATCGTTAGGTCGCAACGCAACTGCTTATTTGAATGTTGCAATTGTAATGTCGTGCCGCATTCGCAATGTTGCGATGCATGCGAACATTTTTGTGACGCAAATGTCATATAGCGACGCAATTGACATGTAAAAACGCATATGCTGTTTTGAACGACGCAATTGACCTTTTGAGACGCAATTGATTTGTTGCGACGCACTTGCCTATTTTCTTAATAAAACTTGTTTAGATGTTTGCATGAGCTTAGCTGCTTTTCATGATGTTGTCAATTGTCCAAAAAGTGCTAATGCATTGTTCGTCTTTTTGAAGAGGCAGCTTGCCCCTATTTATACTAGAGAGAGCAGACCGACCACCTTTCAGTTTGCCGATCAGTTGGGCCCGCGAGAGCGGCGACAATTGATGAGACTAGGCTTATTCTATGCTGCGTTCATGCCCGCCATTTAGGCGAACATGGGTTTGTTGATGGCGCTGTGCGAGCGATGGCATTCTGAGACCTGTTCCTTCCACTTGCCGACAGGTGAGGCTACCATTACCTTGGAGGATGTCTACCGTATTCTTCGGATTCCTATTCGAGGGGAGCGGATTGTGTTCGATCCACGTCATGGCGAGTAGACTTTCCGTGCGTATTACCAGGATTAGGGTGCTGGACTCGGCATTCACGGTTATGAGATCCATTGGGATTTCCTAGCAGAGCACTATGGGTGCTTCGATGCATTCCTGGTGACTCTGATTGCTGGCATTTTGGTTCCTGACCGACGAGGACATGGATTTCCGATTGGTTGGGGGGACGTCCTGGTCAGTATGAGGCAAGAGGATAGTTTATGCGTGGGGTCCTTGCCTGCTAGGGATGCTATATCACCAGCTTCACGACGTCGTGTACAGGAGATGAGAGAGTATCTCCTATGGGACCACCCTTATGATGATCTAGGCATGGGAGCACATTGCCATATTCCGCCCTCCCATTGACAGACCGCAGCTAGCCGCGGGGATGCCCTACTCCTACTATTATGCCAACAAGATTACGCTAAAAATCTAATACGTATGACAGATGGTACGATCGATTGATAACGCAGACGCCCATCCTGAGCCGCAGGATCAGAGGCATGGGATGATGAGGATGAGACCGAAAGCTTCCCAAGCAGACAGCATTAACACTCCATTGGCGTGATGCTGCGACGCCCTTGATCACGATGTACCCGCCACCGCAGGTTGAGACGCTCAAGCGTGCCAGGATGTGGCCTGGGGACTGCAGAGAGTACGCCGATCTTCCCGAGCATGCATGGGGCCGCCATCCCTGGCCTTGCTTAATACGTACAGATAGATACAAGAGGCCCACCGGGTTGAGAGGCTGAAAGGGCCGATCCGGTGCACAACGCCAGCCTTATGACCTATGGTGGCATCGCCAGCACCGCTTACTGATGATCCCGATGGGCCAAAGACTAGCTGATTGTGCTGGCCACCATTCCGTGCCACGAGCTAGACGGGGAGGCAGAGGCAGGGATGGAGGGAGGGGGGGAGATGACGGAGGCAGGGGTGGAGATGGAGGTCGGGGTGGGGACGGAGGTAGGGGTGGAGATGGAGGCAGGGATGGAGGTAGGGGAGGAGACAGAGGCATAGATGGAGGCAGAGGAGGAGATGATGGCGGAGATGGGTGGAGGCGACAACGAGCTGGGCAGAGACAGGTCCGGAGGGTATGCCCACAAGTGGCAAGGGCAGCATTAGATGCCATCCCAGAGGTTGGTGAGGAGGGAGAGGGTGAGGGGAGACAAGAGGGGGAGCCAGAGGTGAGGGGACAGGAGGAGGCGGAGGGGGAGAGACAGGAGGAGGATGTGGGGTTGAGGGGAGAGGTGGAGGATGTGGATGTCAGGGTATCGGAGGAGGAGGTTGAGGTGGATGTCGAGGTACCGGAGGTGGAGATGGAGGAGAAACGCAGACAGGAGGAGGAGGCGGAGGTGGCTAGACAGGAGGAGGCCGATGATGACGATGAGGAGGACGACGCCATGGATGAGGCCGAGAGACTCCTGAGATGGCAGATGGTGGAGGGGGAGGAGGAGATACCGTCTTCTTCAGGGTTGCCGTCAGATGCCACAGCTGATCAGAGAGTGGCAGACCTTCAGCAGAGATTGGACGCCAGCTTGGCATAGGTCAGATCTTTACAGTCGGCTCTGGAGGTAGCCCGTGTAGAGCGGGATCAGGCAGTTATTCGCCAGCAAGATGCGGCCCAGTGGTGCACGGAGTTTGCGGCCTTATGTACAGGACCGATGGGAGACATGGCTTGAGAGCTAGCTAGGGTGAGCACCAGATTGGGGCAGTACAGGACCCTTTATGAGCAGGCAGTGCCGCCAGAGCGACAGGATCCTACCTTGTCTCAGTCACAGATGAGATCAGGCAGTGGGCATAGGTCAGGTAGTGGCAGTGGTACCAGGAGCCATACCAGTGTCGGAGGGTCTACTTCCACATGACACACCTCAGGTCACAGGTCACACCACTCCCGCAAGCATACTCCGAGTCACCATTCAGGGCATAGTCAGGGTTCCATTGGTTCAGTGCAGAGGTCAGGACAGGTACAGCCACCAGTTACAGATCCTTCTATCTCTCAGAGTCCAGCCGCAGTGACCTCACAGGTGCGCTATACTATCACGATGATGCCTTCACTGGCAGCTCCCTCATCTTCACAGACATAGGCCACTACAAGACCATCCCTTGTTTCAGCACCCGTGACAGAGTTGCCTCCGCCACATTCTTCTCCCCAAGGCGATGATGAGAGTCTTCCCTAGGGCATATTTGTATTGTGACACACTATATTTTTTGAGCCTGCGAGCTCCATTTTTGGGATATCCGTTGACTCTATCCTGTGACATTGTATATTTTTGAGATGATATTATATGATGATGTAGTTTTGATGCGGCCTACATGTGTTATGTGATTTTCTATGCTTTATGTATTATGCTATGTATGATGTCTGATGCTTAATTTATAATGCCATTTATGTATTATGATGTCTATTTGTGATCTTTGATGCCATGATGATGCAATGCTTATTTATATGATTATGTTAATGTGCATGATGTATTTATGTAAAAGATGCAATGCTAATGATTATGTTAATGCAATGCTTGTGCTTATGTTTATGATTTAATGCCATGGATGATGTATGTATGGACCTAATGCAATGTATATGAGCATGTATGCACTTATGTTTTTGGATGTCACAGGATATCATCGTGGGATGGACGAGAGAAGATGACGAGACTGATGAGAGAAGATGACCAGATCGAAGAAGAGAAGACATGAGCCCTATGAAAATGCATGTTAATTCCTAGAGCAAATCCTTCAAAACTTTACTGTAGGACTTTTAATATTTATTGCTCTTAATCATCATTGGGAAAACTATTGTAATGGTCAACAAACACCATGATATGACATAGATCAAGGTGTGCAAGGTCGCACCATTACCTAAGACAAAACAAATATGGATGACGGACTCATAATTAAGAGCTGGATTAGCCTAGTCCCCGCTTCCAGCAATCACCCACAAGCGTAAAAGACAAGGACACCATGAAACGCCGTTGTTTCCTTCTAAGTCCCGCTCTGCACATCTGAGAAACCAGTGACATACTTTCAAACTACAAAATGTCTCTATCATGATATGTCACAACCCCTGCATCGACTCGCTAAGAAGCTAGTAGTCATGCGTGGTCAAATCGGTCATGCTACCGCTTCTAAACTCAGCCATGGGACTCACGAAAACCAACATGATAAACATGTTTATACCTATCGGCAATGCCGCTATTCGACACTTGTTCGTACAGATGTTTGATAATGTCGAGATGTCCTAATCAATGCCGTAAAGTCGAATAACTCGAAAAATGTCGACTTGCGAATTCGTGAAGAATACATCCCACTTATCAGCGCCACAGAACTGATCCCATCAGTCGTATGGGTTCCTCAAATAATACCGATGCCTGAAGCGACCAACCAAGGCATAAATGATGGTTAGTTCTTCAGAAGGACTCATCTGAAGAGTACTAATGTCAGGAAGAGTGATCTTTTAAATGTCAAGAGGATCACTCAAAATGCCGAAATGACGATAACGACGCCTAGGACGGACACATCCTAAGGTGTAAATGATAGAGGTTATTGTTCAGAAGGACTCATCTGAAGATTTAACCAAAATTTGACAGTTTGACTAGTTTATAATGATTTGACTTGCTTTGACCGAGTTTGACTTGTGTTTGACGATATGCCGATATTGCCCCGATGACATGAGTGATGCGCTGATGAGATCGTCATACCGAATATAATGATTGTTTTACTCTGTTTTAGGAGTTTTCCTATGTGGAAAATGATTGAAGATTTTTGACGTGTGTGCCAATGTAGTGTCATGAACCCTAATGGACTGACCTAGTGCGGCCTCGGGGGCTCATCGATAGATGGCCTTGCCTACGTCATATACTCAGAGACCTCGTAGTTCGACATGACCAATGACTTTGTCTTGATGATCCAAGATTGCGTCATGATTTTATTTTGACAACCTAATAGAATCTAATGCCCGTAACTTGGCATAGCCCGCCCAGCAACTCAAGCAAGCAGAGACAACGTGAGTTCGACAAATTATCATGGGACCTGATTTGGATTGATTTTGACAAGAGATAACATCAAGGCCAGGTGCTTCCGAGTACCGATGCTTCAATACCTCTATTTTAAGATTTTTAGGTCTTTTCGTGACTTTTGCCATGTTTTTGTCTTTTTTCAGGACCTTTTATGATGTTTTTGTCTTTTTTTAGGACATTTTATGATGTTTTTGTCTTTTTTCAGGACATTTTATGATGTTTTTGTCTTTTTTCAGGACATTTTATGATGTTTTTGTCTTTTTTAGGACATTTTATGATGTTTTTGTCTTTTTGAGCGACATCCACTGTAGTTGCATGGTAAACATTTTGCCCCTAGTCAGGTTTAAGACTTAGCCATTTGCAAAGAATGCAGACGGGATGCTGCTGACTTGCTAGACAGATAGTCATCAGGACCTGATGTCAATCATTTGGCTACTATGACAGGTCGGGTAGGATGCGATGGCGATTTGTGGAATAGTGGCGAAGATACCTTTCATCCTAAGCCAAATTTAGACCAAGTGACAGTAGATGGCAGAGCAATGATTGATTACGCATGGCACCTGTTTGCCAGGTTTTCACTATGGTACTTGTCCAAAGTGCCTGTTTGCCAGGTTTTCACTATTGAACGAATTATTTTTCTCTTTACTATTTTCATGATTTTTTTAATTTTTTCTAGTGTCACCAAGACGCCTGTTTGCCAGGTTTTCATCAAGGTGACGATTTTTTACCATTTTTTGATTTTTTTGTATTTTAAGGCTTTCAGCTCCATCCTCTGATGCTATGCATAGAACTTTTAGAGGTGTAAACTATTGATGGGTTCTGTCAACTATTCCCCATTTGGAGTTGCCAGTTGATATGCTCCAGAACCAAAAGAAGATATGATAATATATGGACCCAGCCAATTTGGTTCAAATTTTCCTGGCTTTTCTCTGTCTGCTTGGTTCTTAGGGTTCTGCATGAGAACCAGGTCGCCAATGTCAAACTTTTTGACCATAAACTTTTTATTGTAGCTGCGACAAAGGCGGTTTTGATATGCTTGGAGGTGATTCAGTGAGTTTTGTCTTCTTTCGGGTCCAAAGATTTCCGCGTACTGCAGTAAGATGATTGTCTGTGACTCTCTTCATTAGTTAGAACCTTCTGCTGAGAGACCCAGAGCTAAGGAATTTCAATCTCAATGGGTAAGATGGCTTCAAAGTACAAAGACTAGGGTGAATGGGGTAGCTCCTGTAGGCGTACGAACGCTAGTTCGGTAAGCCCACAGAGCAGGGTTAAGTTGTATGTGCCAGTCGCGACCAACGTCATTGACAGTCTTTTTTAGGATCTTGACAATGGTTTTATTCGACGCCTCGGCTTGGCCGTTTCCTTGAGGGTAGTATGGAGATGAAAAGTGGTGTTGATATGGAATTGTTCACATAACTCACCTGACGCCTTGGTTTTTGGAACGACGCCTGATGATGGACCGTGGAAGGCCATACCGAAATGAATAGATGTAGTTGAGGATAAAATCGATACGGCTCTCCCAGAATGTAAGGCCAATGATACCAATCGTTCTCGCAGCACCGCTAAGCAGTTGATAATGAATTTATGGCCGCTGGATGAGGTTGGATGAATCTTGCCCACGAGGTCGAGTCCCCATTGAGCGAAGGGCCACGGGGAAGTGATCGGCCGAAGTTCTTGTGCTGGAGCATGGACCAAATCACTATGGATCTGACACTTGCGACAAGTTCTGACATATTCAAGTGCATCTTTTTCCATTGTCGGCCAATAATACCCAAGTCTCGTTAGTTTCTTAGCTAGAGTAGGACCGCTCGAATAAGATCCGCATATACCATCGTGCACTTCTCGTAAGGTCGTACATGCTTCATTGGTGTCTAGACATCTAAGGAGGGTATTGTCGAAACTACAACGGTATAGGGTGTCACTGACAATGACATATCTTGCAAATTTCCTAATGAAGGATTTCCTTTGGTTATTGGATAGGTTCGGTGGAAGGGTTTGAGTCTTTAGATAGTCATAAATGTCCTGATACCAAGGAGAGTTGGGACCAACAATTTCGCAAACCATTTCTGACTCTGGGATATCATATGCCGGTATCAACAGCTATTCTACTAGGAACTCAAATTGTGACACATTTTTAGGGATGTCCAAGAGAGAACTGATAGTAGCCATTGCGTCATCTGCCTTATTCTGTGCCCTGGGGATTTGTTCAAAAGAAATTGATTGGAAGTATGTTAGGAAACTGTCCACCATCTTCTTGTAAGGAAGCAACTTCTCATCCTTTGTTTCATAGTCATCATTCACTTGATTGATTACTAGCTGGGAATCCTCGAATACAAGCAATGTCTGAATTTTCCATTTGATTGCCAACTTGAGACTTGTAACCAGTGCTTCGTATTCAGCAATGTTATTTGTACAAGGGAAAGCAATTCGAAATGACTTAGGAATTGAATCCCCTTGTGGTGTGATGAACAAGATTCCAGCGCCTGAGCCATGACCAGTGTGGGACCCATCAAAATATAGCTTCCATGGTGTTGCTGGTTTCGTATAAAAAATGGACTCATCAGGAAAATCAGTTACCAATGGATGAGAGACGTGGATTGGTGCATCTGCCAGTTGATCTGCTATTACTTGCCCTTTTATTGCCTTGCGTTCAACATATTGTATGTCGTACTCACTTAGGATCATGACCCATTTTTCCAATCATCCTGTTAACGCTGCTCGACTTAATAGGTATTTCAATGGGTCACTGGCAACCAAAAAATCATGATTGAAGCGCTATAATGCCTTAGCCTACCGTAAAGACAACCTAAGGCATGCACGCTCAATGTAATGCGGTAATTCAACCATAACCGCACGCGCGCTTGATGTAGTGATTTCTATCTTTCCCTCATGATCATTTTGGGCTGCACTGAATTGCGGTCAGATGTATAGAATTAATGGCTTTCCAATAGGCAACATGAGGAATTTGGTGTTGATAGCAGTGTAATCTTGATTTGTCGGAAGGCTCCTTTGACATTTATCCTGTCTACAGTTGTGCTGGGACACCTACTAACAAGTAATCGGAATGTGGGTGGCACTTTATCCGCCAATTGAGCTAAGTGAAACTACAATAGAAAATCGCCTTGCAAAAGTCTGAAATTCATCAATCCCCGTATATGTCTATGATTTCTTTGACTTTTCCAGATCAACCTCTATGCCTCTTCTAAAACCAAAAATTCCAATTGTTTAATTCGACGGGACTCCAAACACTTCTTAGGGTTTAGCCAAACTTTGTACTCTTCCAGTCTCTTGAAAATTTTGTCGAGTACCTTCAAATGATCTTTCCTAGTTGTTGATTTGGCCAATAGGTCATCTACATAGTCCTCCATTATATTGTGCATCATGTCATTGAAGATTGTGGTCATAGCCCTTTGATATGTGGCACCTGCGTTTTTGAGACCGAAGGGCATGATATTCCAATAGTATGTACCCCATGGGCAAGTAAATGTTGTTTTGTGTTGATCCTTAGGAGCAATGCGGATTTGATTATAACCAGAGAAACCATCCATGAGGGATAGCATCTCATGTCCTACAGTTAGGTCGACTATGATGTCAATGTTGGGCAAAGGAAAGTCATCCTTTGGACATGCTTTGTTTAGGTCTCAGAAATCTGTACATACCCGAATCAGCCCATTTGGCTTTGTCACCGGCACTAAATTGGAAATTCATTTAGCATAATCTATAGACCTTATGAATCCAACATCCAGTAATTTCTTTAGCTCGGCCTTGACCAAGAGAGCAACTTGAGGGTGCATTTTGTGCAACTTCTGCTTGACTGGTTTAGCATTGGGTAATAGTGGAAGATGATGCAGAACCAGTTTGGGGTCCAATCCTGGCATGTCAACGTAGGACCATGCAAAGTTTATTTTCCGTTCTGCAAATAATTTATGAAATTCTGGTTTCTCTTCATCTGTCAATGATGCCGCAAATAGGACCATCTTGGGGTCTTCTGCAGTTGAAATGTTAGCCTCTATGGTGTCCTCAATAAGCATGGCTGATTTCTCCTGTTGTATGGAGAGAAAGTCCAATCATCCATCTTTGGGCGCCTCAGAGAGGTTTTCACCAGTAGATACATCCTTTATTTTTATTGTTTTATCGTCAAGAGGTGCCTTTCGGTTTTCACCTAGAGACGCTTCATTTTTTACTTTATTTTTGCTTTTGCGACTAGAGGGCTGAACAGTCTCGCCGAAGTATGCAGTGCCATCTAAATCAATGGAAAATCTAGATTTGTGGTCCCCACTGGGTATGCCTTCTCGTAATCCCATGAATTCGGAAATTGCTTCATCATTCTGAAATGTGTCTAGAACTGGCGGTTCTTGTTGGTCCCAATCGACTAGTTCAGGGTAAACTAATGAAATGCCATCGTCAAGGCTAGTGAATTCGGGTGAGGATGCGGACAGCATGCAGATGGATTCGGTAATGTTGTAAATAAGGTTATCATCGTCCAACTCGACATCGGACTCTATCCAGTATTCTCCTTCACTAGTGTCATATTTGTTGTCGTAATAAGGAGTGAAGGTTTTAGAGCCCTGGCTATCAATATCATCTGACACTTCAGATAGATTAGATTGAGGGGGTTCAGATGATGGTTGTTGTGTGTCATGGGAAGTGGTAGTAGGATTTTGACTGTTTGGTGCCTGCTCAATTTTGAATGTTTGCCAAAATCATTGATCAGAGGTCAATTCCCCTGGTTCGACAAACAAATCATCAAGACAACAGTCACTTAGGGATCGTTCAGAGCCAAATTCCCACTCATGGGAGTCTGTTTCGGTTAGGTTTTCCCTAGTAGTCTTGACACTTTTCGAAGCATGTACTCGCTCATTTGAAAGTATAGAGGTACATCGATCGTCATTGTTGAGTGATTCAAACCCTAATCCAAGATACTTCGGAGTTTGGAAAGTTTCTATGGGTTCCCTTCAACCAGTTTTATTTTTTTCGAGGCCACTAGTACCATTGTAGCCTTTAGCCTTCATGATGTTGTAACCTTTGCCATATTTTTGAACTGGTAATGGAGGTAATGCGACTGTATCCTTATAGATCCATCCTGTGATGTCAGCAAGGTCTTCATCACTCATGTCTCCCCACTTGATAAAGACTGTATTCGGTGGAACTTTGAAAGTTTCTTGAGGTTCCATTCTAAAACATGGCCGACCATATATCTTTGGAGGAGTGGGTATTGTAGTTATGCTGTATGCTGTATTTAGTTTAAATTCTCCGCAGCCGAGGTCCTGGATTTTGACAGTTGATTCTGTCTTGGGCTTGGTGGAAGGTGGTGGTACGGCGGAAGACGTGGATGGAGTGGATGTGGAAGATGACATGAGCGTGGAAGGGTTGATGTATTTGGACGACGAGGAGCCAGGTGCTTCTCGATTAATAGGTACTCGGTTTTCGGAGATACCCCTTAAATTGGTACAGTATTGGAAAGGGTCGGCGTCTCTGTATATGGTTACTTCTGTGCCTTCAAAAGAAAACTTGAGGCATTGGTGGTATGTTGACGGAACAACTTTTAATGCGTGAATCCATGGATGGCCAAGTAAGATGTTATATGGTAGTTCCAAATCCAGGACCTGGCAAGTTGTGTCTACAATGATCGGTCCCACTCTGATAGGGAGAGAGATAATACGTCGTGAAGAGCGTTCCTCATCATCATATGCTTTGATCACTATGCTTTTCGTTGGATCTACGCACGCATCAGAGAATCCTAAAGCCTTAACCAATTTGAGAGAGCATATATTTAACCCTGCTCCGCCATCTATTAAAACCCGTCTAACTTTGTGCTTGTGGACAAACACTTCTATGTGTAATGCGTCATTGTGGTTGGTTTTAGATGATGAGTAATCCTGATCCAAGAAGGTGACATGGTGTGGCATGGTGAGATATCCCACCATAGTTTCAAACTGATTGACATCAATGTCCTTCGGGACCGACGACTCTAGAAGAGTTTTATCTAGGATTTCTTTGTGCGCAGGAGAAATACGGAGCAGCTCAAGAATAGATATTTGTGCGGGAGTCCTTCCTAGTTGGTCAATGAGATTGAACTGACTCTTGAGTTTCCACTATTGTGGGGTTGAGACAGGTTTTGGCTGTTTAGAAGATGAAGCGGGTTGTGATTGCTTAGTAGATGGGCCTGCTATAATGATCTTGGCTTGTCTAGGGGGAGGTGGACCAGCTATAGTGACCTTGCCACTTCACGTAGTATCATTGCACTGTGGTGCTCTCTTGATCGTAATGGTATTGATGTACTCATCGTCAGTTCTAACATTATTTATTATTGGTCCACTAGAATAATCGTACTTGGCTCGGGTGAAGTTAGCTTGGTTTTGTGAACCTGAAGTGGAAACATTATGAGAACCATGATCCTGCAGTGGATTCTTGTGGATAGTGTGATCCGAGTTGGAGGTGAATTGCGATCCCCCTACCTCAATGGTGCGATTTTCAATGAGGTCTTGGATTATGTTTTTCAGTTGTCGACAGTTGGAGGTTGTATGCCCTTTGACTCGATGGTATTCGCAAAGTGCCTTGTCATTCCACCATGCTGGTTTGAACTGTCCTGGGTCATAAGGTTTGATTTCCGGAAGTTTGATGACCCCATGCTAGATGCATTTCTTAAGGACTTCTTCAATGGGTTCACCCAAATGGGTATATGTACGACCCCTAGGGAATTGTCTTGTCTGACGATATTGGCCCTGATTGTTTTGACCATTTTGGTTGTTTGAACGAGTATTGGGAGGAGGTGTTAATGCCGTGGTTGGTCTGTTTTGTTGTTGGACCCCTTTCAGGGCCAATACAGGACTTGCAGTCTTGGCGTCCACAACACCGTCATTTGTCACATGCTTATTCTTGACCCAATATTTGTTTTTGTCAGTGGGTGGGTTGGTGTTTGTGTTTTTGGAACCATATCTCAGTTCTCCCTTTGCAATAAGGGCTTTCTCAATTTGGACTCCCTTTTCCACTAATTCTGTGAAATTTGTGCAACAATGTATTTGTAATGCGAATTTTAGGGGTCCTATAAGTGTTTGGACGAACATGTCAACTTTTTCCCTTTCAGGAATGTCAATGTGACATCGACTAGCGAGGCTTCTCCATTTTTGAAAGAATGGAATAAATGTTCACCCCGAAGTCTTCTATGGATTGCCAAGCCAGTAATAGAGGTGTCCATGCTCACGTTGTAGGCGTAATTGTGTATGAATTTTCATTTGAGCTCATCCCATGTCTGGATATCTTTTTGAGTTGAGAACCATTCAAGGGATTGACCTGCCAAACTTTTGGAAAAAAGTCTCATCAAGTATGTTGGTTCGTAGGCGATATCCATACAGTTAGTTGTGAATTCGCGAAGATGTTCAATGGGATTTGTCTTGCCTCTATATTTTGTGAAGTTGGGTGACACGTATCCTGGTGGAAATGCGTACGTATAAGTCAGGTCGTATAACCTGTGTCATATGATATTTCTGATTTCCCACCAAATGTGCCATTGTTTTGTATAGTTTTCCATATCCCCATTCTTGCCTTTGAGTTCATCTATGGTAGGTCGCTTACTCAGCACCATTCCGTACAACTATGCGCCGTCCTGCATGAATGTTGTTCCGCGCGGGATTGCTGCGTAACGTATGACGCGCCGCTGGCGTTAAAGTTGTAATTTGGTGCAATACCGGATGTGGAGTGGAATGCCGGATGAATATGTTGGTATGTTTCCCCCACCCATGTGTGTCATTATTTGAGGGATGTAGTGGCCATGACTATTATAGTGTGTTGATGATGTCATGGGTTGTGTTGTTTGGCCACCTTGTGTGAATTGCTGATTTTGAACAAGGGGGACGTTTGTGTTTGTGCCTTGGGAGATAACGACATTTGACTGTGTTGTCGTGTTGATGTTTTGTTGTTGTCCTTGGATAAAGATACGTCCTGTGGATCCTCTCGGAGGATTTTGTGAAGTACTACTAAACGGATTTGCCGAAGTTGTGTTCATGGTAGTAGATGTAGTTGTCAAGGGGGGATTGTGGTGACTTGATGATGCCCCCGTGGTATTTACTGTTGCGGTAAAAAGAGGATTGGAATAATTTTCCCATGTTGTCGAGGAGCCAAGAGTGGTTCCATCTGATTGGGGTAGTGTTGTGGATGTTGTGGGTGATTGTGATCCCCCAATAGATGTAGCGTTTATTGTATTGGAGATGTTTGGGATGTTGGATGTGGTATGCGATGTCGTTGTGGTGTCAAAAGGGGTGTTGCTCGTAGTATTTAGGAATTGACCACTATGTGAATTGTTATGTGCGTTGTTGGCATTAGGGTCATTTAGTGTGTTAATGTCAAATCCTTGTGGTAACTTAGCTCCTTCACTCAAGAGCATAGCTACAAATCTGTCTCTGTCTTGACACACTATTGTTTCAGCAAGCTGATAGACTTCTGGGTCTTGTGTCAATGCCTCTATGTTTTCCTGAAGTAGTTGACCATTTTCATCTCTTTGCAAGTAGAGTTCGAATGTACTATTTGATGAGGATTTTGTTGTCACTAGAGGTTGATTGTCTAGATTAGAAAATGGATCGTACAAAGTCCAGTTTGAGTCATGTGGAGGATTGTTGGGGTCTTGCCTAAAGTTTTCCATTTGTCTCTTTTGTTTTTGAAGTCTGGTTTTGACCATAAATGAGATTGCTCAAAAAGGGAATGACAACTAAATGCAAGTATGACACTATGTGAAGTCTAAGTTCAAAATGATGCCTAAAATGACTAATGTTTTTGGATTTTTGTGAATAAGGTATGCAATGTGTATGCAATGTAAGATAAGGTTATCTAAGCACTTCTAAGCTTGTACTTTGTTTTCGATTTGGACTGCTAAAGGATTTTGTTGTAAATGACAAGTTGACAAGATCTAAGTGACTAGTGAGTCTTCCTAACTAGACTTTTGAGTTGGAAGAAATCTCACAAAAGAGGACAATGACTAAAAGGAGGTTTGATAACTTGGTCCAAAAGGGTCTAATTTCAAAAACAATGACTTTGCCAAGGGGTGCTTAAGATTTTCCTAATCCTAACTATGCAAAATGTGAACCTAGGGATAGTCTAATGTCAAATGTATGCAACAAAAAAGGAATGAAGTATGAAACCTATGGTGACTAATGCAAACTAATGGTCAAGACTTTGAGCAATTTCAAGTTAGGTTTCTGACAGAGTCTTCTTGGTGACAGAGTTTGACAATTGGTTGGCAGTTTGAAGACCTCAGGTTTTGGCTGTGAAGTTTTAATTTTTGACAGGCAGATGCGTCACAGTTTAGCAAATGCATCACAGTTAAGCAAATGCGGTTCGATTTATAGATTGCGGATTTCTAACTGTCAAATGCGACTCGGTTAAGCAAATGCGGCTTTTCAGTTGTCAGATGCATCACGACACCTACAGATGCGTTGTTCTAAGTTTCAGATGCAGTTTATCAGAGCAGTTGCGGTTCTACAGATGCGACTCAGTTCAGTTTCAACATGATTTTCGTGTTGTTTTGATGGAAGTTTTGACTTGTTTGATGAATGTTTTGTTTGAACTATGACAGAACCAAAATACACTTGGCAAACACAGGGTTTTTAATGTAACCAAACACACATCAGATAAGCACGATCCTAAAAAGGCCAATAGGCCAAGGGTTTGTATACTTGGTATAGCCCACCTATATACCCCGGATTGGTGATAAACACCTTTCCTTCTCGAGAGCGGATAGCTTAGAATTTTGGTGGCATTGGCTCCCCTCCACGGCTCATTAATGTCATTTGAGCACACCAAATTCAGATTCTTTGGGTAATGAATTCCCAAGAATTGCTATCTCTACTCAAGGGGATGATGGTAAAGTGTCTTGAGGGCAATCTGGCTATACCAAGCTTAGCCAATGGGCGGTTAGGACACTAAGACAAGGGTGTTTAATTTAGGCATTAGTTCATGTAGGCGTGATCCATCTTGTGAGAGTCCCCTTTTGGATCCCATCACAAATTGAACCTTTCGTGATTCTTGGGCTTTCCCAAGAACCCTTTTATACTTACGGCTGGGGGGTCCCCTCGGTGTCAAGGTGCTCTGGAGATGCGAGGTCATCTTGGGGTGAGTACTTTTTCCCCACGAGCAGGGCCAGAAGTTCACAGAGTCGTGTAGTTTCTCTTACACCCAAGATCGCACGAATACGCAAGGGGAGAGGATACTCCGATATACCGAATCGTGAAGGGTACAATAACAGAAAAGAATGGGTCTGGTTTTTTGATCACAAGGTTTTCACCAAGTGAGAGCATACTCACCTACCATTCCACAATCACAATCAAGCATAAAAGACATGATTTCGTTTTATATGCACCAAATTCAAATGTTTGCTATTCTAAGAAAAACAAGCACAAAGTTTTGTTATTCCTTCTTTGACATGCGAATCTGCAAACAATGAATATTAGTAGTCTCTTATGCAATGGTCTTCGACAAACGAATGAGGATTACCACATGCTACAAGAAAAGATTAGTAACACAAGAAAAGTCTAATCTAGTTAACATGCAGGAAAAAAAAAAAGGAAACAGGAAAAACAGAAAACCAGAAAACCAGAAATCAGAAAAAACCCGAAGATCTGAAAATCAAAATGACAAAATTGAAAGAAAATTTTACCAGACAGATGCGTTGCGGCAAAGCAAATGCGTCGCTCGGGTCTTCAAATGCGGCTCAGAATATCAGATGCGTCGTTATAGTTGTCAGTTGCGGCTTGTCAGAGCGAGTGCGTCTCTTCTGTCCTCCAATGCGTCGCGACGCATCAAATGCAACACAATGTTTTTAAAAAAACACTTGCATCGATCTGTACATGTACCCTGCAAAATGACAGAAAACAACAAAAAAAACCATACGAAAAAGAAAACACACAAATGGAGATCGCCACACGCTACAAGAGAGGATTAGTAACACAAAATCTAATCTTAGCGAACCGAGGGAATAAAAGAATCTGAAAATAGAAATGAAAGCAGTAAAGAAAATGAAAAAAATTTGAACACCAGAACACGCCAAGCTGGAAAAAATTTACGGTGGTCGTGGCCCGAGCAAATGCATCACTGGTCTTCGAATCTCTACGGTGGTAAAAGCGGTCTTGTCGTTCCCCGGGTGTGATTTCGCGGCTTGTCAAGATCGGTGCGGCGCTAGGTGTTCTCGGATCGTCGTGACGCATCAAATGCGTCCGTGTTTTTTAAAAACACTGCAGTGATCGATACACAATACGCAAAAGCAGCCGAAAACAACAAAAAACTGTACGAAAAACAAAAAAAATGACGTCGAGTTCACCAATGTAATCAAGGGAAAATCAGATTTGTTAGAGGGTTAGCACAATAACATTTAAATTCCAATGAAATAACAAAGCACAAAGGAAATAATATGAAAACAAAAGGAACAATGTTACCCTAAGTCCTCATCTTCCATGGTTGACCTTTGTTACACCTCCTAGCTTGCAGTAAATAAAGATGCCCTCAGATTTCAAATGAGCAACTATGACAAATGACAAAGCCCTATGCAAGTGTTGAAGGATTTGTATAAAAGAAATGACTTCACACTAAAATGACAATGACTGCAAATGACAATGACCATAACCTAAAATGGACAGAAATGAGCCTGAGATCCTGGAATAAGAACAAAATTGCCATTTTATAAAAATTGCAATTTTGAATGTGTGGCCAGGATGAGAAGATGACAAATACCCTAGAATCAATGGTCAAGATTGAATGTTGCAGTGTGAAATAGGGTTAGGTCAAAATTAGGGCAATGATAAGGATGAAGGGTTGAGATTGAATTATAAAATAATTCAATCAAGGGCTGAAATTAAATGAGATGTCAAGAGATAAGATTGTACGGACCAAAGAGGTTCAGAGAATTAATAAATTTATTTATAGGGTGACGATGAATAATTTAAATAATAAAGATATTATTCCCAAATATATATAGAGAATATTGTGAGAATTATTTTGAATTAAATGGCGATTTAATTCAAAATTAGAGCTAAATTAAATATAAAATATATATTTGAATTTGATGGGAAGAAAGAGCTAATGAATAATTAAATAATTAAAATAATTATTTAATTATATGAGTAGAAGAGAAAATGGACAAAAATTAAATAAATTAGAATCTATTTTAATTTTTAAAGAGAGGACTTAATTAGTGATGTAATTAAATAAATAGATTTATTTATTTAGTATCAAGAAAATAAATGACCAGGGAATTAAATAAATTAAGAAATTTATTTAATTAAGGAAGACCTAGGTAAGTGTGGTATTGAATGAAATAAATAACATTTATTTGTTGTAATCAGGAGAAATGAATGACAAAGGGGGGATTAAATAAATTAAGAAATTTATTTAATTAAAGGAAGACTTAGATAATTAATGAGGTATTAGATAAATAAATAACATTTATTTATTTAATAATCAAGGAGAAATGAATGACAAAAGGGAGATTAAATAAATTAAGAAATTTATTTGAAATTGGGAGACAGATGGTGTAGTGGTAACAGATAAATAAATAAAATTTATTTATTTAATAATCATGAGAACAAATGACATGAATTAATTAAATAATTATAGATTATTTAATCAATAGTGAATGTGGACCAAGGACATAATTAAATGACTTAATTATGCTAAGAGGAAAGTGGTAAAAATGAAACTTGCAGGCCTAGGTAATTTTTAGGTGTCTACATTTTGCCCCTCTTTGTCATAATGTCGCTTGTCGCGTTGTGACAAAGAAAATAAGTCAGAATATGCCCGATTGAGAGGTCACGGATATCCCTTGCCCCCTCGGAAATTTTCAAATTTTGGGTCGGCGCCGGAAAAATTTGCAAAGGGTCCCGATAAATCAATTTGATGACCAGAAAAACAACGGCGCAGTCGGTTTCAGATTCTGACATGTTTAAAGCAACTTACGGGGAGGTCGAAGGTGTTCAAATGAGCCTCTAGTATTGACTTTGGTTGAAAAATGCCATTTTGACCTTATAAATAGGTTGACAAAGGGGTAAAAGTCAATTCACTTTCACTATTTACCTTGCGAAACTTGAGAGCTCAGAGCGAAAGGCGCAGCAGCGAGGATGGTTATTCCAGTGTCAAAGCACTGCGGAAAGATCGTGAGGACCTTCAGACGGCCAGAGGGCTCAGAGCCGGCGGTATGTACCCTAAACTTACTTTGTCATTTTATCGTTTTACATGCTTTTTCATGCTTTCCAGGGTAGTCAACGAATGCGCCGCGACGCATATGCGTTCGCATAAGCCGCAATTGCTTTCGCGTTCGACACATTTGATGCGTCGCGACGCAAGCGCAAGGAATAAACAAGCCGCACCAGCGGTTTGCGCCGCATTTGATAATTCGTGCGACGCAAGTGACTTACCGAGTCGCAATTGACTGCTATTGTGCCGCAATCGTTAGGTCGCAACGCAACTGCTTATTTGAATGTTGCAATTGTAATGTCGTGCCGCATTCGCAATGTTGCGATGCATGCGAACATTTTTGTGACGCAAATGTCATATAGCGACGCAATTGACATGTAAAAACGCATATGCTGTTTTGAACGACGCAATTGACCTTTTGAGACGCAATTGATTTGTTGCGACGCACTTGCCTATTTTCTTAATAAAACTTGTTTAGATGTTTGCATGAGCTTAGCTGCTTTTCATGATGTTGTCAATTGTCCAAAAAGTGCTAATGCATTGTTCGTCTTTTTGAAGAGGCAGCTTGCCCCTATTTATACTAGAGAGAGCAGACCGACCACCTTTCAGTTTGCCGATCAGTTGGGCCCGCGAGAGCGGCGACAATTGATGAGACTAGGCTTATTCTATGCTGCGTTCATGCCCGCCATTTAGGCGAACATGGGTTTGTTGATGGCGCTGTGCGAGCGATGGCATTCTGAGACCTGTTCCTTCCACTTGCCGACAGGTGAGGCTACCATTACCTTGGAGGATGTCTACCGTATTCTTCGGATTCCTATTCGAGGGGAGCGGATTGTGTTCGATCCACGTCATGGCGAGTAGACTTTCCGTGCGTATTACCAGGATCGAGTCTTTGGACTTCGGCATTCCGCGGTTATAGGGTATTGGGATTTCCTAGCGAGCACTATAAAACGTGCATTCCTGGCGACTCTGATTGTTGGCATTTTGGTTCCTGACCGACGAGGACATGGATTTCTGATTGGTTGGGGGGATGTCCTGGTCGGCATGAGGCGAGACAGGACAGTTTATGCGTGGGGTACTTGCCTGCTAGGGATGCTATATCACCAGCTTCACAACGTCGTGTA
>VDFB02325515.1:0-27684 GCA_007258455.2 Sequoia sempervirens
TTTTGCATCATGGGTCGAGCCCAAAGAAGATTATTTTTTGTAGAAATAAGAGAATTCACATGGTGAGGCCATAGCCTATCCAAGGCCAAACTCAAAAACTTACTCATTTCTCCTACAAATTCTTAACTTGTTTTTATGAAATGAGCTCATATCGAGCCTATTTAAGAGGGAAATGCATAATGTGGGAAACAAATGAAGCTTACCCAAGTTTGTGAATGGATAAAACCAGTTTGAATCCATGGGCCAAGCCTTCAAGAAGCTAAAAAAAAACTCTCTCATGGTGGCCAATGTAAGCAATGCAACAACATGAAACATAGAGAGAAAAATGCATCAAAAAACCAGTCCGCGGCCCAGGTAGCTAGAGGCCAATTTTTTAAATTAAATATAGAGTAACCATTTACACATGTTGTAGGCGCAGCATTTCACAGAAAGACCCCAAGGACAGAAGCAAACAGTCCACTGGAGGTATCAATAAAGCACCGAATACATTCCGCTGAAAAATGCTCAGGGAAAGAAAGAGCAGAAAGACTACATCACAAGATTTAAAGAAGATTGGAATAGAAGTCAGAATCAGCATCTTTGACACCTCAGCAAGAACTAGGAATCTTCCCTTACGATACATCCACATTTTGAACAAGCACCAAGGAGAGAAAAAATTAGCTGCACTCGGGAATCTGAACATCCTTCACATTCTGGGTAGGCATCCTGGAGGAACTATTATCAGCAAAAAGTTTGGCTTGGGAATCATTCTAAGGGACATCACCATCAGCGATATTCAGATTGGGATCAACAGTGGGATCACCATCAAGCTGCATCATATCTGCATCTCTACTGTTGACCTCCTTTTGGAGTACTTCCAGCACCCTGCACAGCCAGTCAGAATCGTCTCCTTTAAGGTGGAGCGGCTGCCTACATGACCAAGGATCTCTGTTAATGGCCCTTTTTTCATCCCTTATGTGGCGCAGAAAATTATTTGGACAGATCTCCCTTTGAGCCGAAATCTGCATAGCAACATTGAGGAACGTGAGTTTCTTATGAAACTCAGTAAGTTCCCTCTTCATACCCATGAACTTACTATCATTTCTCACTTTCCAAATGTGCCACAAGATTTCATTTGTTATCCAAATCCAAACAAGTTTACAATCTTTACTGGTCTTAAAAGTAGGAAACATAATTTCCTTCCAAAGAATTTTACCATCATTATTCCAAACATTGATATTGTGAAAAAACAACCTCCAGATTTCCTGAGCGTAAAAACATTCGAAAAGGATATGCTTACAAGATTTTGGAACCCTGCATATGCTGCAAACTTCAAGTTCACCAGAGTTAGCTTTAAAAGGAATTCTCTGCAAATAAACAAGCCACCTGAAGCAAGCCTTTTTAGGCTCTATGGATTTATGCTAAATCGTATTATAATCTAATTTTTGTTCAAAATGGAGTAAAAATATATCACAATGGTAGTAGTAATATTCCTACCATCTAATCCCGTGGAGAAGGTTCGACAAGAATGCAAGAATGCAGCTCAAGATGGAAGTGTTGTAGCCTCAAACCCTAGGCCCCATGGCAGCCAAGTGCAAAGCCCTTTCTCCAAAGCCAAGTGAAAATGATGAAAGATTTAGGGATCTTCATTTTGGTTTTGTTGCTAGGGTTTTCCTTGTGCCCTAATTCGACTTTAGGCTTTTTATCACATTCTTTTTAAAAATCAAATGCCTTAAGTCAAAATGCCTTGCCTTGTGAATGGTTATGCCTAGGTCGAGCCTTGCCTTAGTCTTTTTCTTTGATTTTTAAAGAAAATCATATGTTCCTTGGCCTTTTTCATTTTTAGATGAGCCTTTCTATACCTTGGGAGATATTTCATGCATTGCTAAAATCAAGACAATAACCTTAGGTCTTTTAAATTTTCCTAAGTCTTGAATACTTTAAGTTTCCCTTGGAGCCTTTGAATCAACATTATTGTCCTTGATCATTCTCACAATCATAAAGCAAATCTTATTAAGTAGGTTGGCCTAAGAAACTATGATAGTTTAGTGCACAATCCTACAAAATGAGAAAACCCTTATTGCCAATAAGAAAATATAGATATGTGTTATGCTAGATTGTATTCCTTTTCATCAAGAATAGAGCTAAGTTCCCTAATTCCCTCACATTTAATTTTCTTAAACAACATTATTTCAGAGTTTTTATTAATCCTAACTAATCATGAGTTAATCTAGGTTCAAGGTTTATGTGTAATGGTGTGTATTTATTTAATTAGCCTAGACTAACTTGTGTAAAGGTTACATTCTCATTACAAGCAGCACAAAAGTGGAGGGGCGTTAGGTGATACAATTGATAAGGTAAATGATAAAGATGTTTATTCCTCAATTTTTTTAAGAAATTAATGAATTATAAGATTACGATAAAATTAAATTAAATATTTTAATAGACATTTATGAATCACATGATCTTAGAAAAACATAATTCTAAATTAAAAAATATAAAACACATACGAATATAATTATTTAGATAATACTAAAATATTTATATTATCAATTTATAATTATTTAACATTTAATTTTATTATTTTAAATATTAAAAAATTAAAAAAATAATCATCACACAAAGCTCAATTTTAATGAAATATGGTAAAAATGCTCCTTCCATAATTAATATGGAAAAGAGCCTAATTTTTGTAATGGATGTATTGCGAGAACGCTTTACTCTTAAATTCCCCTATTTTAGAGTACATGGATTTTCATAAATTCTAATTAGGAGTTTAAGAGTACATAAAATTTGATTCCCAATTCAACAATTTTAAAGGTCAACTTGAAAAAGTTTTTTCAAATAGATTATAAAGATTATTGAAAATAAAATTAAAAATTTCATATAAGATATCAAAGTATAATCTAATTGTACATATATTCTTATTGTCTAGTCAATGACTCTAAAAGTTGGTTAAAATTAATAGAGAAAATAAAGTTATTTCAAGTAGATGAAAAAATTATGATTAATAAAATATAAAATTTCATGTATGAGATTATAAGACTGTACATATATTCTTATTACCCAATCAATAGTTTCAAAGGTCAATTAAAATCAAATGAGAAAACAAAGATCTTTCAGATAGATATGAGAGTATAAGAATGTACATAAATTCTTATGGTCCAATTAGTGGGTTCAAAGGACAATTAAAATCAAATGAGAAAGCAAATTTTTTTCTCATAGATCATAGAGATTATTACTAATAAAACTAATTTTGAAAATTTAAAAATCTTGCATTTTACTTTAAGAAAATTAAAATATAATGTATCAAAAAAAAAAAAAAACCATTTAATCACTAGTTAAAATCTACCCCTCCTCTATAATTCCCTTAGAGAAACTAATAGATAAAGGTAAAATGTTACACTTAAAGCACATTAAAAGGTCACTTAATAGACCACCACCATTTTCCCATGCCTCTGGAAGTTTTAAACAATAACCTTAACTCCTATAGAAGGTCAACTAACTTAAGGGCCCCACATGTTTATAACCCAACTCAAGGAAACCAACAAAGAACTCAAAGAAAATCAAAGAATTAAATAATTATTCAACATCAAGATTTTGTTTAAGATTGCAAATTTACTATACTTAACAATCACATTTTAAGAAAACTCATTGCATGATATCCACCATGGAAATTAAACTATTAGTTTACTCAATCTATTTCATTTATTAAAAACACTCGATTTGATTTGATAAAATATTTTCTTTCAATTTGTCCAGTAACAACATGAAGTCATTGCAAATAACCATCATAATATTTTTCTATAATTTTAGATAGTATATATATATTCATATTAAACCTATATATTTATATTTATATATATACACATATATACATACATATTATATACATACATATATATACATATAATATATATATATATATATATATTCATTTAAATAAATAAATATTAAATAAAAATGAAATTTTAATTTATATAAAAAATACAATTTAAAATACTTTATACTGCGGGGAGGAGGCCGTGGAACTTCTCTAAAGGGAGTGCCGTGAGCTCCCTCACCTTAGGGTTGTGCCCAACACTCCTGAGCCTACGTGTGTAGCCGCGGGTGGGCTACATACAACACCCCCCATGGTGCACTTAGGAAGAGTCGGGGCGCTGTCGGCTGCGCCCCCAAAAAAATAAAAACAAAAATTTATAAAATAATCCTTATGCATATGGAATATTACAAGTTTATTTTTAATAAAAAATTTTAGAAAAATTTCCCAGAATATATACTTATATATATATATATTTCATATAGAAAACAATTAATACAAATGCATCATTTGGGCATATTTTAGCAAGATTTTCTAGTAGAAAATAAATTATTTACACATAAGTTTTCTACATAAATTGTAAAGAAAATTTCCACAGGGGTTTTCAATTTTTTTAATTTTATTTTAGTTAACAAACTAATTTGGAAAAAAAAAAATCCTATTCTTCTACTGGCAATCTAGATATGGGGTTTTCCCCAATTTTACTAGGAGGGTTTTAAAAATAATCTTTTACGAAGTTCTTTGATTTCACTATAAATTTTTCTACATAGGCAGTAAAATAATCATGGCAAAAACTTTAGAAGCCGTCAACAAAATTTCTACAAAATATTTTAATCCAATTGATGTAATTTCAACAACCTTTCCAATTTAAACAAAGCTTCTACAAAAATAAAAATTTCCTTATACGTACCCCCAATCCTCTTTACAAAATAATAAAATTTGTAAAGGCAAATTTTCAAAACAAGAGAATAATTAAATAAATAGTAGTGCTTAAAACTTATTTTCCTAAGTCTCTGAAGGAAACAAGGGTTGAGCAAAGCTTTGCTTTCTCAGAGTCGAACTTCTAAGCTCCTTCTAAAATCTTTCTACTTCCAACAAGATGAAAATATGAGCCCACAAATATATTCCCGGAAACTTCCTTCTAATTTTGAACTAGAACCCTTCTAAACACAAAAACAATTCTTCAGCCAATTTTTTTTTTTCGTGAAGTGACTTCTTGCCTTTCTTAGCATGCCAATATTCTCTCCAAGAATATTTTAAACAAGATTTTTTCATTCAATTCCCACTCACTCCCATAAATATTCTAATTATCATTTAACTAACTTTTAATTATTTTCTTTTGATAATAATAAAGAATCTATGCTATTTAATTAATTTAAAAATTCAAGAATTAATATCATTTACCTTATGCAAATTTAAAATTCTAATTCACATTATAACATCTAATATTTTTATTTAAACTATTCACTCAATCAAGAAAATTTAATCAATTAACTTTAACTACAATTACCTACAAATAATTATATCAACTAAATAACATTAATTAATCTCACATAAAATAAAGATTAATTAAATAACAAATATCCACAAATAAATAAATAATAAATAACAACCAATTCTAAAACAAATACAAGGTCAAGACCATGACACTATAAGACTCACAATGAGGTGATAGACTTGGGACGGGGACACTTCCTTATCAACTCCATTTTCAACATCACACCTGCTATATTTGCGACACTCAAACCTCGGCTAAGTAGGTGGAGCTCTGTCTCACCACCGTGATCCCGTGATAGAAAATAACGCCAAGTAGCATGTAAATATCCATCGGCAGATAAGCACCGCGGAAGGTAATCGCAGGTAGAAAGGGCACGCAGAGCAAGTGGATTCGACTGGCCCTTTCACCAAGACTCACTAGCAAACACATCAGAAACCATAGCAATATAGAATCCCAACATCACCACATATATTATTAAAGAAAACCATAGCATAACCAAATAATATAATCACCAAAAAATGTATCATCAAACATCATAAGTAATGTCAAGTGCAACAAACCAACCAAACTATGAATCCACACACAACCAATCTGGTGAACTAATCACCATTACAAACTGTACAAAACCAACACAAAAGAGTATCAACAAGAGGGTATTACAAAATATATATTCAAATATTCAAAGGAAATTGTTCGTGAGGTCCATATAAAGTAATGAACTCTAGAAGATGTGATCTTGTGTAGATATGAATTTTGTGTATGTTCTCAAATGAATTCTTACAAAATAGAGTAGAAAATGTATTCTTGTAGACACTGAAAATTTAAAATTTGTCAATTCAAATAATTTCCTCCATAATTGGTCATTTACATTTGATCAATTATCATATTTCTCGATGTCTCTATTAGTTAAATTTTATTTTTGTTATTTAATTAGTATTTCTTGCTAAACCCATTATCCCCATTCTTCATCTAAAATGATTTTCCCCAGTAATCCCTAAAGTCTAACCTTGGTAAATATTTATCTAATAATAATTTACCTAGACCCCTTATGCCCCTTCCTTCTAAATTAAATAAGTATTTTTATTTATTTAATTTTCACTTTTTATCACTTTCTTTTATTCATCCTAATCCTCCATTCTCATTTAGTTACCCTTTAATCATCTGCACATGGGATTATTAATGATTAATCCAAAATTTGACCCATCGGGGTTGCCATGAGGATCCATTTTGTATAGCATGTACATGCATGGACATGACAAGTTGTACTTAAGGGTATGGACAAATATTTTGTTCACTAATTTTTAAGTTTGGCCTAAATACGTGGGCCATGGAGAAAGCTACCTCTTTCTAGTAAATCTAAATTTTAAAATCTCCATATCCTTGAAATTATGGTACCATCTATTTTTTTTAATTATTCAAAGGCGCCTTATGGTACTATATTAAATCTTTGCCGTCCAATTTTCCCCATGTCCAATCCTCACCATTGATCCTCCTATAATCTTATGGTCTTTGTTTCCAACTAATTGCTCATCTAAAATAATTTTCCCTATTTATCCCTAAAGTCTAACCTTGGTAAATATTTATGTAATAATTACTATCTAGACTGACTTTTTTAAATTATTTGTACATTCAAATCCTAATTTGAAATGAAATGTGAAAGCTTCTTTAGGAGGAGATATCAATAAAATTCCAATCACTACTTCATCATTGGAGTAAACATCATAAGAAAAGATCATTCCTTTACATCTTAACAATCCTTTCAATATGTATGGAGGTGGAGGTTGTGTTGATAAGTGTTAGATTTGTAATTAGTAAGGGTTACTCCAAATTATGGGTTGAAGGTGACTCTTTGAACATAATAAATTATCTGCATGACACCCACCCTCTGAGTTGGAATGTCGATAAACTCATTAAGGATACAATAATCATGTTATGATCTTGTAAGGAGACCCATATCTCTCACGTTTATTGAGAAGGAAACTTGTTGGAAGATTTTTTTCCAATGAGGGTGTCAGGTTAAATGATTTTCGTTCATAGGAAGAGGGATCGATCCTTCCCGAGAAAGCTAGGTGTATATTGAGGAATGATGGCATGGGTTGGGTTGATGTAGAATTCATGGTTTAGTACCTTCCTCTATTTCACATGCTTTATGGGTGTGTTGTTTCTCTTTGGTCTTCAGCTGAGTGTTGTTCACAAAGGTTTGGTTTTTATAGTGTTGCTAGCCATGGGTGATGACAGGAGAAAAATTGAGCCGCATTCTTGTGGGGACATTTAGAGAAACAAGAAGCTTCAGAATATTCTGTGCCATGGTAATTTTACTCCATTCTTTGAGAGGCTACATGGGCATGAACCTAATGCCTCGATGCAATTTGCTTCTTTTTTGCAACAATTGCAAGCTCAAGATTGATGGTCTGGAATTGGAGGTAAATGAGGATTTAATTGCTACTATTATTGGGATGTTGATGGTTGGTCAAAGTTCTTCAAGGATAAAAAAGAGTAATGAGGAGTTGATGGCCCAATTTTTTAAAGATGACGAGCAAAAGAAATTAGTTAAACTGGTGACCTGGGGCTATGAGAGAGAATCCCTCAAGAAAATTTGGGTGAGCGTTGCTGAGGTGCTTATGCATTATGTGAATCTAGAGGGGAGGTTTATAGCTATTCTTGGTCACCATTCTACTCTTCTCAACCATTTTAGACATGGCTTTTTATTTCATTTCCTTTCTGTTTGCTTTCATCTTTAGAGGTCACTGATTATGCCCATCTGAAGAATAGGAGGGCTTCCATCCTCCATGAAGGGATTATTTTATTGATTATGGACCATGTTAACTCTCTTATCCCTGCTCCTACCATAAAGGGTAAGGAGAAGACTTTAAGTGATGTGATGTTAGGCTCAAATTCTACTTTGGATGACAAGGAGGAATGTAATGAAGAGGAGGAGGACATATCTCCAATGGTTGTGGCTACTTCTTCGAAGAAGAGGAATGTGGGTGGTTCTAAGAGTAACAAGGAAACTAAGTGGCTTGTCCTTTCTGAGAGTAGTAACATAAGTGGGATTAGATGATTTCTCTCCCAAAACTGTGGAGGTGGTTGTTGGTAAGGATGTAATTGGTGGTGGCCTGTGGTGGGGACACAGGATATAGCTATGGGTTTGGTGGACAAGCTGCGAAGGTTGTTGAAGTATATTGCTAACTTGAAGAAGAAGGACGTAGACATTTAGGCTAAGGACCCCAATGTGTTTAGTGATGCCAAGGATTCTAGTCATAAGACAGTGGCCATTGAGGATTCCCCAATGTAGTAATTTCCCAAGTTGGAGTAGGACAAGGAGATAAGGGGTTTGGATGAGGAGGACAAGGAGAAGAAAAAAGCTAAACAAGAGCCCTTGAAGGTAAATCATCTTTCTAAGGATTTTTCTTACCTTGATGATGGCGCTACCTCCATTTATGATTTGTTGGATATGGCTAGGGATGGGGCCACTAGTACCTTTAAGTTAGCTATGTGGACTCTACAAAAGTTTAATAATATTAATATTAAAATTAGAGGTCTGAAGGATAATTTGAAGAATGTTCCCAAGGTTTTGGTTCCTTACATTCTTATTGAAAAAATAGTAGAGTTTGAAGGTTCCTATCATGACTTCAAATCTTTGTGTGAGGAAAGGAATTGCCTGCTCTAGAAGCCAAGGTTTTGGGTATGAATGCTGATATCAAAAAACTAATGCATGCATGCTTGTCATATCTTTATGAAGAACAGTGCAGACTCCTTGGAAGTCCTTTTCAGAAAGATTAATGAGCTCATGGAGGATTAGGTTTATTTCTCTGACCTTATGGAGAAAGAACACACGACCAAGGGAAAAGGTAAAAAAATTGCTAAGGATGATGACAAAGGACCTATTGTTAGAGGGTCGATTGATTAGAAGAGATCCTTTGATGTTGAGAAGAAGGAGTTGTTGGATATGGATGAAAGACATAGGAACCAATAGATTGAGGTGGCCAACACCCTGAGTAGCTTGGACTAGTGTGTTGTCTTCTTCTTTGTTGCTTTCTATTTACTACTGGGTGTAGGTTTCTTTTCGGTTGTTTTTTTGTTTTTCTCTTGTTGGATGTTGTTGGTAGCTATTTTTTATATTCTTGTCTAACACCTATTTTGCTGTGTATTTTGGTTGTTGGGTTGCTACTGGTGGCTTTTTGAAAATCTTTTCTAGTAGCATTTTGTGTCTTTTTTTGTAAAGGGTTTCAGGTCCCTTTAAAACATGCTTTTCCAATATAATCAAAACAATCCTTTCAATCCTCTAAAAATCTATAAATCAGAGGTCCTCCAAGCCATTTCCAATCAATCTTTTAATGCAATATTATGTTGTCAAATGAAGCACTAATATCATTTCATAAATTGGGTAAAGCCACTTTGAATAGTGTAACTAGGAGGTTAATATGGGTTTTCATTAGATGTTTTTACTATTTCAATCTCTTTAGTCACCTAATCTTGAGTGTTTTTATTTCATTTTGATTGATCAAACTACTTTGTTTTAGGTTTTTCCCATATACTCTACAAAAACGTAGAACTCCCATGGGATGACTCTTGTCAATAGGATCTTGGTCAAATAAAGGAGTATCTAGAATCACCACCTATCCCATGCCTCCAATTCTAAGCAGGCCTCTATTGTTATATATTTTTGACACATGAATTTTATTGGGGGCACTTCTAGCACAACATGATGAGAGGTAAATATATGGTTGTTTATTACATCAATCACACCTTAGTTGGATATGAGCTCAATTATACTCCTATGGAATGAATATATGTTTAGTATTTATCTTTAGGTCACAAAATATTTGATAGTACATGCTTAAACATCATTCAAATCTCATTTATTGTGTAGACCAACTCAACTATCTCCTATTAAGAGCATCCCTCACAAGGTGAATTGCCAAGGGGGGCATACTCCATGAATTTAACATTGAATATTTGGATGAAATGAGAATTAAATAATAGGTCATTGTTGATCAATTAGTTGAAGCTCCATTAATAGATAATAACTACATCGTAAGGCCTTCTACAATAATATTATGGAATCTTATGTGGTGAAGTGTAAATTTATGTATATAACTATTGAATAACTCTTAAGTGAGTAAAATAATTAAAATATAATCATGTCATTACTATATCATTGCCATAATAAAATGAGTCAAATAAAAATGAAATAAAAAAATTCCTATGTAAATAAAAGTAAACAATTCTTTAATAATTATATTGTAAAATTTATTGTGAAAATCATGTATAGATTTTCCACATCCATGTTTTTATTACATTTTATGATTCACATTAAAAAAAATTTGTGTTAACTTTTTATAACACTACATTCCATAATCTAAAAAAATGACGAATCATGAAATGTGATTGGAAAAAATTATACACCATTTTCTATTAATTTTTTTAAATAAATTCCATGAACTATAAAAATATCATACCTTTAATCTTAATAATATTAAATAAAATAATTTTAACATAAATGTTTATATATATTTAAAAAATAAATATATTTAAGATACTATAATATTAATATTATAGAACTATTATAATATTGTATGAAATAATACTAAGTCCTTCGAAAATTTTACCTTATTACAAGGACTATCTAACTACACATACACATTCAATATGATGAGAATCGACAAATTAACTAACTTTAGTGCTGGCAACATAACGACCTTCCCTCCAAAACAATTCTCCTCTCACACGTGCTTGTTAAACCTACCAATGATTTATTGCTTAGACTTGTTTAATATTTTACCGTTAAAACGGGATTTAAACGTTTCCTCGTTTTAACCTAATTTATTGTTCTCCAAACAAGTATCCAAATGTGCTTCTTGTTAATCAAAAATTGATTTCTGTACAAAAGAAGAAAATTATGACTCATTATTTTTTTCTAACAAGTGGTCACATGTATTCTTGCTAATCCCATTAATCCCTAAAGTCTACCCTTGGTAAATATTTATCTAATAATTATTTACTTAGATCTCTTATCCCCGTTCTTTCTAAATTAAATAAGAATTTTTATTTATTTAATTTGTTATTTTTTCATTTTTTTATTATCGATCCTAATCCTCCATTCATTTATTTATCCTTTAATCATATGCACATGAGATTATTAATGATTAATCTAGGATTTGACCTACCCATGCAGCTATGAGGGTCCAATTTGCATAGCATGTACATGCATGCACATGACAAGTGGTACTTAAGGGTATGGCTAAATGTTCTATTCCCTAATTTTAAGTTTAGCCAAGATACTTGAGACATGAGAAAAACTAGCCTTTTCTATTAAATCCAAATTTTAAATTCTTCATATCCTCGAAATTATGGTACAATCCAATATTTTTTATTTATTTTTAATTATTCAAAGGCACCAAGTTACAATACTCCGCCAAATCTTCACCATCCAATTTTCCCCATTTCAGTCATCACCATTGAACCTCCTATAACCTTACAGTCTCCTTTTCAAACTAATTGCTCATTTAAAATAATTTTCCCTATTTATCCCTAAAGTTTAAGCTTGGTAAATATTCGTCTAATAATTATTTACCTAAACCCATATTTTTAAATTATTTTGTACATTCAAATCCTAATATTAAATAGAATGTGAAAGCCTCTTTAGGAGAAGATATCAACAAAATTCAAACCATCACTCTATCTTTAGAATAAACATCATCAAAAAGGTCCTTCCTTTATGTCTTAAACATCTTTTCAATCCTCTAAAAATCTATAAATTGGAAGCCCTCCAAGACATTTTCTATCAATTTTTTAATGCAATATTATATTTTCAAATGGAGCACTAACATCATTTCATAAATTAGGCAAAGCGACATTCAATAGTGTAACTAAGAGGTTAATATGGGTTGTCATTAGATGTTTGTATTATTTTAATCTCTTTAATCACCTAATCTTGAGTTTTTGTACTCAAGATTATGGTCCATACACATAGCATGGTTCAAGAGTTGGCATCCTATTCATTATCACCTAGGGAAATTTCATCCATAAGGATTTTAGCTTGTCGGCAAAATATGAGACTTTGATTACAAGGCTTAAATTGGTTATCTAGTGGAAAATCACATAATCACATGTCTATGGGGACTCTCAAATTGTGACCACATGGATTAATAATGAATAGAGGATACCATTCCATCATTGATAAGAATCCTAAAGGATGGTACAAAAGTGGGATGCTAATGTATAGTAGGTGCATGATTATTGACTCACTTTCCAATCGATGATGTGCTTGTTGAGAGTCGAGACTATTAACCATTGTGGCACTGTTGTTTCATGGATAGACTTTTTAGCTTCTATAGATTTAGAGGATGTAACTTTATCTGATGCTTTAGAATCACTTTGCCATATTGGCTAGAGAGAGACAAGGTGGAACTTCCAGCTTTCCTCCATGGGAAATACTTTCTGAATCACCTTACAACTTGGAACCATTGGTGAAATTTTTGGCCATATGGACCTCCCTCTTCTTATTTGTATTGCAAAGCACAAAGGTATCAAACATTGGCTCACCAAAGGAATGTGGATTTTTTATTCAACCCATTTGCTCTCTTTTGCATATACTAGAACAAGCAACATAAATTAATGATTGAAGGATTGATAGAGTTAACAATGTGTATGAAAGACAAGTTGGGAAGCTTGGAGAAGGAGATGCATTCTCAGTGCATGATTGAGAATCCATTTTCTTAGTAACAGTTGCCCTATGGTTGCTATCAATAATTTCTTCTTATTATAGTGAAACCAAAGCTGCCATCATCGAAGTAGGTGCAATTGAAGTCTTAACCGAACAACTTACAAATTTTTCTCCAAATGCATTACAAGTAGGACTTTGGCTTCTACCAGACTTTTTTTCTTTCATTAGTGGTTTACTGCAGTCCATTTCTCTATACTTGTTTTGCATCCCTATTATGTATGCTAAGTGTGTGTGTTTAGTACTCTTTAGTTGAGGTTGTCCATATTCTATTGTATTTGAAGTGTTCATTCTTTTCACTTTTGTTTTAAGTTGACAAGTATTTTGCATTTCTGATTTTTTATTTTCTTGTTTCTTATTTTATACATCTATTTTTAGTCTGATTTTTTATCATTAGAGTTTTTCTAGTTTAATGTCTTTTACATTCTATTAAGTTTTTAGAATTTCTATGTACTAGAAGATTTGTTAATGACAAAGATTGTTCTGGGTTATGATATAGAATTGAGAGTATTTGTTTGTTAGTTTCAAATGGAGGTGGAGGATGGTGGAGGGACATGGGCTAGCATAGTTGTGTTAGCTATCCTATTCAAAGATAGAGATTGATGAGCCTAAAATATGCTCATAATTTGATGTTATGATAAACTTTTAAATGACTTCATTTTTGCTATTTCATGGCTGTTTAATAAACTTTGTTGAAACCTTTTATGGGGATATCCTGTAGCAAGACACTTTTATATTCCTGCAGCCTATTGTGTTGACTTGATTGCATTTATTGCCCTATTGACTCCCGAAAATGGCTGGTATATCGTATACAATTTTTGAATGGTAAAGTAGATTTGAAATGTGTGATTAATGAATAGATATCGTGTATGTACCATATGCCTTTTCTTGCGCGTCTGTTACCTTTTGTTTCACAGGTTGTTGAAGAATGATCTGATCTCGGCCTTGCAGAAAGCCCATTTTGCACGACTTTGAGGAAGCTCGCCAAAGACTCTTTGACCGAACCGATTTGAAAGATTTTTTTTCATGGAAAGTCAATCGAGAGTGGAGTGCTAGATTCTCTCTGAGAACACAATTTATGAAGTTTGTTCCTTGATTCAGGGATATACTTTACTTCCACGTCTTTCTTTGATGAAGTTAGTTAGTTAGTTGTTCTTTTAATTTAAAAATAAGATACTCCTCCTGCGCGAGGTAGTGGTAGAAGATGAATAGAATGAGTAATAGATGATTTTTTAGGTAAGATAGAAACAGAGTAGCAGAGATCATGTAAGAATCAGTATGATAATGAAAGATAGAATCTGTTTGACCAGAAGCAGAGTTTGTTGTTAGTTTTCACACCAACAAGACAATGTATTTCATTCTATTTTCATGAATAAAGATCGATGAAGTTCTGAGTTCAGCATCTGTGTAATCAGTAGATGCTTGCTAAGGGGGCCCACTTAGTAAGTATCTGTAGCTAATTAGTTAGATGTTCTTCACGATATCCGCAGCTTTCATCTTTTGAAGTTTTTATGCAAACTCAGTCTTACACTGCTCCTGCAGCATAGAGAGTCCATCCCTGTGACTGTTCATGCAGCATAAGGCCAGTTCATGGTTTGTGCTTCAGTCGTAGCTATTACAGTTTCTGTTTTAATCAAGCATAGTTGAGTTAAAGAATTCTGCATTACCATTCTGTAGCTTAAATAGAATTTCTTTCCAGTATGTATTTTTGCTAAGATTTGACCAAAACAAATTCCTAGTGCATATATTTTGCTGCGCCATTTAAAGTCTATGTCCCCTGATTTGACAAGTAAATGAACGTCCACAGAAAGATATTAGTCACCTGTCGGAATGTCCAATTCCCAGGAAAGTTTCACTGTGATATCCATATCCTTTTGTGAGTGCGAGCCAGAGATGTTATTCGAGTTGATGCAGTCATGCAAGAAATACCATCTCTCACCAATTTACCAAGGTCTGGCAAAGCGATTGATAGGTTTTTTGCTACTCTAGCATTGGCTACCCTTTTTTGCAATGGTAATGGGAGAACACTTCTCGTAGTTGAAAATTCACGAGTAGCTAGGGGTCTAATATCAATGCTTGGCTATGTAGAATTGAACATATCAACACTTGATGCATTATCTAAATAATTTTCTTTTGTGTGCAATCTTGTTCAGGTTCATCTTGAATGGCATTTTAAAGTGGATGACAATATGGTGGTTGTCACATCTCATAAATCTATACCTTCTTTAGTTGAACTTGTGCGACTTAAGCCTATGCTAGATCAATCAGGTGTAACTTCACTTGCTCTAGTGCTCTTAATTGAGATTGAAAAATGCCAATAATGGAAACAAGTTGGCCATGGGTCAAGTGGGAGCCTTAGACATCTTAGCCAAATATCCATCCGTGGGTCCTCAAGATGTAAAAGAAGAAGCTGTAACAGGTTTACAAAGAGTTCTATTGAATAGTCCTAATATCTGACACTAGGATTCTATAATAGGTATTGTCATTCAACTTATAGCAGTTCTTCAATTGGGTTCCAGGGGGCTAGATTGAAATGTGACTATGTCCCTGCAATCTATTTTTGAGTCAGAGAACATTGAAAATGATGATGTTGAAAGGCAAGCAATAAGATCATTAGTACAAATGATTATTGTGGGGTTTGAGAGAGAACAAGAAGCTGAAATTGGTGCACTAGTCAAGCGATCAACTTAAAGCTCTTCAAAGGCTTTAGTTATTCTTGATGCTAAAGTCAATTCAATAGAGTTAAGTTTAAGCAATATTTTATCATCATCTTGTTCCTTAGAGTTAAAGGAAGTTACCGCATTGCTCTGGAGTATTTTAATTTCCATCTCGAGAGGAAAGGAAACTTCTATAGCTTCCAATTCTATCTAGCCCCTTGTAGACCTTCTTACAATAGATTCTAATCCCATTTAGGAAGTTAGAGTTTGTGCCTCTAATAATTTGTTGGATGGTGAGCAACAGGAAGAGGTTGTTGCAACATATGACCATCCCCAATGCAAGATTGACATGGCCAAAGCTAGGGTAATTGATATTGTTCTTGAAATCCTCCATGATGCACCACATTATCTATGTTCTTTGATTGTAGAAGTAAGCATATAAGACCAAAATAGGGTATTGAGAGAAAATATCCTAGAGAAGCCCCAATCTCTTACCAACCTGCAACTCACACCTGGTCAAGATATTGAGTTGTTACTTGGATTGCTTGAATCACCATCCCATTATGTCCAACACCTTGGAGCTGAATTACTTTCACATCTTATTGCCCAGAACTTTTTAGAGAGATGTTATAGCATTGCAAGCTGTAGTGCCTCATGTATAGCTAGGAAGACTTGGAATTTCAAACTTACATATAAATGAAAGCAACAAAGGTGCTTAAAGTTGTTGTTGTCAGCTGGTCAAATTCCATTTTAGATGTTGGTGGCATAATTGAACTCCAAAGGTTCTTTAACAACTTGATCCACAACCATCCCATGCATTGGTTCTTTCAAATGTCTTGTGCTTTAGATGCCAGTACTATTTAAAAGTGCCTCTTGCAATTCTTGTGAAGTAGCTATGATCGAGTTGTGTGAAAACTGTAGTAGTATCTCTTAGTGAATTGATTATTCTTTAGACAAATTGTTGATGGTGTTTTAATGCACTTCTCAACACAAGCACTGCATAGGTGCACTACCTCTCTTGAAAGACAATCTCCCACAATTGAATTGCAGAACACTATCCTAAGGTCTCTCAGATGTCAGGTCATGACAGTGCTTAGATACCTCAGTAGTTTGATGTGATTTGCTAGAATCATAAGGCGGTCTTACAGAAAATACAAAGCAAGGACACAAAGAATGGAAGTTGGATCTTGAAATGGAGTTCTTAGGATGGGAAGTTGTTATGCACCGGCTGTGGGTTCAAACAACAATCTTGAACTCCATTTAGTTGTTGGATTTGGCTTTACAATGTGCAATGAACCTTAACATAGGTCAGTTACTAAAAAAAAAAGGAAAAGGGCGAAGGAGAGAAAAAGTTCCTAAGTCTGAAGCTCACTATGAATAGTGACAATGGAGTTCCTGCCATGGACAATTCCTTAAAACAATATCCCACTTAACCAGGGATTTCACAGTATCATGGAAATTGTGCTATCTTCTAAGGGCTGCAGATATTTCATCCTTCATCCATCACATACATGCATGAATCAAAGATAAATGTTTGGAGCAGCTTTTAAAATTAAGTCCAGGCTAACTTTGCACAGCTATCTACCATCAGCAAACAGCAAAAAGTATGGACTAAGGAATCATCAACAAGGCAGGAATTTTCACAATCACCCAACAGCATTCCTAAGATTTAACCAAAGAAAGAAAACAGCTAACTAAGCAACAATAAGATCTAAGTCAAGCATCTAACATTGGAGAATGAATCAAATAACATGAGATAAACCAAGGAAATACACCAACTCAATGCTATTTCTTGTAAATTTCTGCAGCATGTCTTTACAACAACTCAACTCTCTCTTTGCAAATGAGAGGAGTGCCCTATTTATAGTTTTCAAAAAGTTTCATGAATGGCCAAGATGCATTCTCATTGTGTGGCCAAGATTTCTTACAAAATAGGGTTTCACCTACCCCCAAATAGATCTCAATTTAAAATTACATTCCTGTCTTTTCCCTATTTCGTCCTCTTGTGGATGGCACTATAGCTCTTTCATCTTTTAGTGGATTGATTTTTTCTTGGCTGTACCTATTCTTCAGGGAGGTCTTTGTCTTTGGCTGGGCTGTCCTCCTGCTCCTCGGAAGCTGCATGTTCAATGTACTTAAGGATGACAGCCTAGAGCTTGTCAAATTTAAGGATTTCGCATCGCAATGCCTGGTAGCTCCATTCCTTAGCATTTTCTTCCAGCCTTTTCCAATCTTCATCATACTTCGAGCCTTGGTCCCTAAACAGCTCCGATTGGTCGAAGGCACGGGCAACAAAACTCAGGAACTCCGTCGTGATTTCTCCAGCTATCCCGCCAAACATCTTCTCCTGGAAGTATGGTTTGATCTTCTCTGGATCCATTTGCACAGTGGGCATATCATAGCTCGTCATCAACTTTAGATATTGGGCACATTCCACCTAGATTTCCTTGATCCACTCAATATTAGGATCCACCCTACTTAGGATTTGCTCCAACCTCTCCTTTCGGTTGTCGAGGTCTCTGTGCCACACATCCACTAGCCAGTGATCTTCCTTCTTGAGCTCTAGCTTTTCCTCTCATGTGGCCTCGAGCATTTGAAGGATAGCCTCGATCTTTGGGAAGGTGGAATCGTAGATTGCGAGGAAATTGGTGCAGAGCTTCCTCGTGCTCTCTAGAGATTGCATCAAGTCCAAGAAATTGTTGGATGTCCGCATAGCCCTGTTGATTCCCATGTTTTCGACGTATGCGTCCTATCGGAACCAATCCTCAGTGGTTTTCTCCAAGTTCTTCCTTCTTTCCATTTTGTCTATTTGCTCCCTGGAAAGCAATTGCGGCACAACTATGGATGTGGTGGGCAGGTCGTCCACTGGGGACCATTGCTGTATGTAGTCAGTTAATGCTGCAACTTGTGCCTTGAGCTCATCCTTTGAGACCTTGTCCTGCTTTATTAGGTGCACCACTGTGGCCACTGACTCCTCAAGGTGCTCAACTTTTTGCTCTCTGGTTGCTGTCCCCAAGTCAATGGTGGAGATGTTGTAACTCACCCCTATTTGGCCAAGTGTAGGTGTTGTAATTTGTGCTGCTCGGGAGCCGGAAGCATCTATTGTTATCTTGGATCTGACCTTGGGCTTCTTCTCCTTCTTTGTCGTGACCTAGGATTGAGCCAAGATGGCCTCCAACCTTGCCCTTGGGTACTTCAGTAGTGGGGCCATTTTCTCAAGTTGCCTTTCCAACCATTCGGGCATAGCACAATTATCCTTGGGTGAATCACGGCTACCCTCGCCTTTCTCAGTCAAGGGCAAGACCTCTGCCTCCTTTCCCTTTTGGAGTTCTCCTTTCTTTTGGGTAGCATCTTCCTCCTCTTCATCGGAGTCATGAACTAAAACAAGGCGCTTGACGAGCGGCTCGGTGGATGGTTGCCGTATGGGGCTTTGTTCCTTTGCTGCTTCTTCTTCTTTCTTCTCCTCGGCAACCTCAGCTTCAGGGCTCTTGGCAACATGGGTCTCAGCTTTAGATAGATCCTTTGTCTGTTGCTCTTCTGGTGGCTGCCCTTCCTCATCATGGGGTGACTCTTCTGTCTCTGCCCCAACTTTATTTAGCTGCCATGCCACCTCCTCCTCAAGGTCCTCATTGAAAGTTTGGATGATCTCCTTAGCCCTTGAGCCATCCTCATCATCCCCACTCTCAGAAGAGCCTGTCTCCTCCCCCTCATAGACCAACCTATCGATGGTTCAGCGCTCGTACTCAGGGTGCACGTGATACTCATCAGCCTCCTCCTCGATAGACTTTGAGGCTTCCTACTCTCGTTCCTCCAACTCTTTTGAGATTTGCATAGTGGCTTCCATAGCTGGCGGTCCTGTTGGCGGTTGTGAAGGTTGAGCTATTGCAAGGACTTGGGCAAGGGCCGCTTGGAGAGTTGGATTCATCAATATTTGGGAGAGCTCAGGGGGAAGGTTCGGCATGAGTCGTGTAAGAGCCTCGGGCATTGTGGTAGTAGGAATAGGTGATGTTATTACTGCCAGAGGGGGTGATGTAATTGGCAACATGGTAGCAGAGGAAGGGGGAGTGGTTATGCTAGAAGAGGAATCTATGACGACTACCGACCCGGCCAGGGGTGAAGGGGAAAGATGAACATAAATGTCCACCGTCGGTAGAGATGCGGTGACGGTAGCTAGGGAGGTAGGCGGGCCAACAGGAGGGGCAGGGAGAGTCAATGGAGGCTGCAATTCTATCGTACCCACTGTTTGTTTGAGCCTTTTGGGAGATGAGCCTCCTATTTCTTTCTTTGCTTATTCTTTGGGATTGAGAGACTGTGTGGTCTCTATTCCTTTCCTATTCTGGGACCTGGTGACTGGAGGAGACTTGGGGGACTCACTAGTCGATGTGGTGGCAGTGACATCTTTCGTTGCACTTGGCTCGCTTTTGAGCCCTTCATAGGTTAGGACTACTCCTTGCCACTTTATATGTGCCACCTATCCATCGATCCACTCCCTGGTGCGAGTTATGATTGGTTGGGTGATGGTGTCCAGGTCATCGACCTCTTGTTCATCCCAATCGATGACTTTTTTAAGGGGAGGTTTATAGCTATTCTTGGTCACCATTTTACTCTTCTCAACCATTTTACTCTTGGATCGGACCTTGGGCTTCTTCTCCTTCTTCATCATGATTTGGGATCTAGCCAAGATGGCCTCCAACCTTTCCCTTTGGTCCTTCAGTAGTAGGGCCATTTTCTCAAGTTGCCTTTCCAACTATTCGGGCATAGCAGACTTATCCTTGGGTGAATCACGGCTACCCTCGCCTTTCTCAGTCAAGGGCAAGACCTCTGCCTCCTTTCCCTTTTGGGGTTCTCCTTTATTTTGTGCAGCATCTTCCTCCTCTTCATCGGAGTCATGGACGAAAATGAGGCACTTGACGGGCGGCCCGGTGGATGGTTGTCATATGGGGCTTTCTTCCTTTGCTGCTTCTTCTTTCTTCTCCTCGGCAACCTTGGCTTTAGGGCTCTTGGCAACATGGGTCTCAGCCTCAGATAGATCCTTTGTCTGTTACTCTTCTGGTGGCTGCCCTTCCTCATCATGGGGTGACTCTTTTGCCTCTGCCCCAACATCATTTAGGTGTCGCGCCACCTCTTCCTCAAGGTCTTCATCGAAAGTTTGGATGATCTCCTTAGCCCCTGACCCATCCTCCTCATCCCCACTCTCGGAAAAGCTTGTCTCCTCCCCCTCGTAGACCAGCCTGTCGATGGTTCAGCGCTCATACTCAGGGTGCTCGTGATACTCATCAGCCTCCTCCTCGATAGACTTCGAGGCTTCCTGCTCTTGTTCCTCCAACTCTTTTGAGATTTTCATAGTGGCTTCAATAGCTGGCGGTTTTGTTGGCAGTTGTGAAGGTTGGGCCGTTGTAAGGACTTTAGCGAGGGCCGCTTGGAGAGTTGGATTCATCAATATTTGGGAGAGCTCAGGGGGAAGGTTCAACATGTGTCGTGTAAGAGCCTTAGGCATTGTGGCAGTAGGAATAGGTGATGTTATTGCTGCTAGAGGGAGTGATGTAATTGGCGACATGGTGGCAGAGGAAGGGGGAGTGGTTATGCCAGAAGAGGAATCTATGATGACTACTGACTCGGTCGGGGGTGAAGGGGCGAGATGAACAGAAATTTCCATCACCGGCGGAGATGCGGTGGCCGTAGCGAGGGAGGTAGGCAGGACAACAGGAGGGGCAGGGAGATTCAATGGAGGCTGCAATTCTATTGTACCCACTGTTTGTTTGACCCTTTTGGGAAATGAGCCTCCCGTTTCTTTCTTTGCTTGTTCCTTGGGATCTGGAGACTATGCGGTCTCTATTCCTTTCCTTTTCTGGGACCTGGTGACTTGAGGAGACTTGGAGGTCTCACCAGTCGATGTGGTGACAGCGACATCTTTTGTTGCACTTGGCTCACTTTTGAGCCCTTCATAGGTTAGGACTACTTCTTGTCGCTTTAGATGTGCCACCTGTCCATCGATCCACTCCTTGGTGCGAGTTATGATTGGTTGGGTGATGGTGTCCAGGTCATCGACCTCTTGTTCATCCCAATCGATGACTTTTTTTAAGGGGAGGTTTATAGCTATTCTTGGTCACCATTTTACTCTTCTCAACCATTTTAGACATGGCTTTTTATTTCATTTCCTTTCTTTTTGCTTTCGTCTTTAGAGGTCACGGATTATGCCCATCTGAAGAATAGGAGGGCTCCCATCGTCCATGAAGGGCTTATTTTATTGATTATGGAGCATGTTAACTCTCTTATCCCTGCTCCTACCATAAAGGGTAAGGAGAAGACTTTAAGTGATGTGATGTTAGGCTCAAATTCTACTTTGGATGACGAGGAGGAATGTAATGAAGAGGAGGAGGACATATCTCCAATGGTTGTGGCTACTTCTTCGAAGAAGAGGAATGTAGGTGGTTCTAAGAGTAACAAGGAAACTAAGTGGCTTGTCCTTTTTGAGAGTGAGTAACATAAGTGGGGTTAGATGATTTCTCTCCCAAAACTGTGGAGGTGGTTGTTGGTAAGGATGTTATTGGTGGTGGCCCTATGGTGGGGACACAAGATATTGCTATGGGTTTGGTGGACATGCTGCGAAGGTTGTTGAAGTGTATTGCTAACTTGAAGAAGAAGGACTTAGACATTTTGGCTAAGGACCCCAACGTGTTTAGTGATGCCAAGGATTCTAGTGATAAGACAGTGGCAATTGAGGATTCCCCAATGTAGTAATTTCCCAAGTTGGAGTAGGACAAGGAGATAAGGGGTTTGGATGAGGAGGACAAGGAGAAGAAAAAAGCCAAACAAGAGCCCTTGAAGGTAAATCCTCTTTCTAAGGATTTTTCTTAACTTGATGATGGCGCTACCTCCATGTATGATTTGTTGGATATGGCTAGGGATGGGGCCACTAGTACCTTTAAGTTAGCTATGTGGACTCTACAAAAGTTCAATAATATTAATATTAAAATTAGAGGTCTGAAGGATAATTTGAAGAATGTTCCCAAGGTTTTGGTTCCTTACATTCTTATTGAAAAAATAGTAGACTTTGAAGGTTATTGTCATGACTTCAAATCTTTGTGTGAGGAAAGGAATTGCCTACTCTAGAAGCCAAGGTTTTGGGTATGAATGCTGATATCAAAAAACTAATGCATGCATGCTTGTCATATCTTTATGAAGAACAGTGCAGACTCCTTGGAAGTCCTTTTCAGAAAGATTAATGAGCTCATGGAGGATTAGGTTTATTTCTCTGAGCTTATGGAGAAAGAGCACACGGCCAAGGGAAAAGGTAAAAAAATTACTAAGGATGATGACAAAGGACCTATTGTTAGAGGGACGATTGATTAGAAGAGATCCTTTGATGTTGAGAAGCAGTTGTCGGATATGGATGAAAGACATAGGAACCAATAGATTGAGGTGGCCAACACCCTGAGTAGCTTGGACTATTGTGTTGTCTTCTTCTTTGTTGCTTTCTATTTCCTATTGGGTGTAGGTTTCTTTTCGGTTGTTTTTTTTGTTTTTTTCTTATTGGGTGTTGTTGATAGCTATTTGTTATATTCTTGTCTAACATTTATTTTGCTGTGTTTTTTGGTTGTTGGGTTGCTACTGGTGGCTTTTTGAAAGTCTTTTCTAGCATTTTGTGTCTTTTTTTGTAAAGGGTTTCAGGTCCCTTTAAAACATGCTTTTCCAATATAATCAAAACAATCCTTTCAATCCTCTAAAAATCTATAAATCAGAGGTCCTCCAAGCCATTTCCAATCAATCTTTTAATGCAATATTATGTTGTCAAATGAAGCACTAATATCATTTCATAAATTGGGAAAAGCCACTTTGAATAGTGTAACTAGGAGGTTAATATGGGTTGTCATTAGATGTTTTTACTATTTCAATCTCTTTAGTCACCTAATCTTGAGTGTTTGTATTTCATTTTGATTGATCAAACTACTTTGTTTTAGGTTTTTCCCATATACTCTACAAAAACGTAGAACTCCAATGGGATGACTCTTGTCAATAGGATTTTGGTCAAATAAAGGAGTATCTAGAATCACCACCTATCCCATGCCTCCAATTCTAAGCAAGCCTCTACTGTTATATATTTTTGACACATCAATTTTATTGGGGGCACTTCTAGCACAACATGATGAGAGGTAAATATATGGTTGTTTATTACATCAATCACACCTTAGTTGGATATGAGCTCAACTATACTCCTATGGAATGAATATATGTTTAGTATTTATCTTTAGGTCACAAAATATTTGATAGTACATGCTTAAACATCATTCAAATCTCATTTATTGTGTAGACCAACTCAACTATCTCCTATTAAGAGCATCCCTCACAAGGTGAATTGCCAAGGGGGGCATACTCCATGAATTTAACATTGAATATTTGGATGAAATGAGAATTAAATAATAGGTCATTGTTGATCAATTAGTTGAAGCTCCATTAATAGATAATAACTACATCGTAAGGCCTTCTACAATAATATTATGGAATCTTATGTGGTGAAGTGCAAATTTATGTATATAACTATTGAATAACTCTTAAGTGAATAAAATAATTAAAATATAATCATGTCATTACTATATCATTTCCATAATAAAATGAGTCAAATAAAAATGAAATAAAAAAATTCCTATGTAAATAAAAGTAAACAATTCTTTAATAATTATATTGTAAAATTTATTGTGAAAATCATGTATAGATTTTCCACATCCATGTTTTTATTACATTTTATGATTCACATTAAAAAAAATTTGTGTTAACTTTTTATAACACTACATTCCATAATCTAAAAAAATGACGAATCATGAAATGTGATTGGAAAAAATTATACACCATTTTCTATTAATTTCTTTAAATAAATTCCATGAACTATAAAAATATCATACCTCTAATCTTAATAATATTAAATAAAATAATTTTAACATAAATGTTTATATATATTTAAAATAAATATATTTAAGATACTATAATATTAATATTATAGAACTATTATAATATTGTATGAAATAATACTAAGTCCTTCAAAAATTTTACCTTATTACAAGGACTATCTAACTACACATACACATTCAATATGATGAGAATCGACAAATTAACTAACTTTAGTGCTGGCAACATAACGACCTTCCCTCCAAAACAATTCTCCTCTCACACATGCTTGTTAAACCTACCAATGATTTATTGCTTAGACTTGTTTAATATTTTACCGTTAAAACGAGATTTAAACGTTTCCTCATTTTAACCTAATTTATTGTTCTCCAAACAAGTATCCAAATGTGCTTCTTGTTAATCAAAAATTGATTTCTGTACAGAAGAAGAAAATTATGACTCATTATTTTTTTCTAACAAGTGGTCACATGTATTCTTGCTAATCCCATTAATCCCTAAAGTCTACCCTTGGTAAATATTTATCTAATAATTATTTACTTAGATCTCTTATCCCCGTTCTTTCTAAATTAAATAAGAATTTTTATTTATTTAATTTGTTATTTTTTCATTTTTTTATTATCGATCCTAATCCTCCATTCATTTATTTATCCTTTAATCATATGCACATGAGATTATTAATGATTAATCTAGGATTTGACCTACCCATGCTGCTATGAGGGTCCAATTTGCATAGCATGTACATGCATGCACATGACAAGTGGTACTTAAGGGCATGGCTAAATGTTCTATTCCCTAATTTTAAGTTTAGCCAAGATACTTGAGACATGAGAAAAACTAGCCTTTTCTATTAAATCCAAATTTTAAATTCTTCATATCCTCGAAATTATGGTACAATCCAATATTTTTTATTTATTTTTAATTATTCAAAGGCACCAAGTTACAATACTCCGCCAAATCTTCACCATCCAATTTTCCCCATTTCAGTCATCACCATTGAACCTCCTATAACCTTACAGTCTCCTTTTCAAACTAATTGCTCATTTAAAATAATTTTCCCTATTTATCCCTAAAGTTTAAGCTTGGTAAATATTCGTCTAATAATTATTTACCTAAACCCATATTTTTAAATTATTTTGTACATTCAAATCCTGATATTAAATAGAATGTGAAAGCCTCTTTAGGAGAAGATATCAACAAAATTCAAACCATCACTCTATCTTTAGAATAAACATCATCAAAAAGGTCCTTCCTTTATGTCTTAAACATCTTTTCAATCCTTTAAAAATCTATAAATTGGAAGCCCTCCAAGACATTTTCTATCAATTTTTTAATGCAATATTATGTTTTCAAATGGAGCACTAACATCATTTCATAAATTAGGCAAAGCGACATTCAATAGTGTAACTAAGAGGTTAATATGGGTTGTCATTAGATGTTTGTATTATTTTAATCTCTTTAATCACCTAATCTTGAGTTTTGTACTTGATTTTGATTGATCAAACTACTTTTTTATCAAGTTTTTTCCCATATACTCTACAAAAATATAGAACTCCAATGGGATGACTTTTTTCAATGGCATTTTGGTAAAATAAAGGAGTATCTAGAATCACCGTCTATCTCATGCCTCTAATTCTAAGAAAGCCTCTATTGCTATATATATTTTCCACATCAATTCTATTGGAGGCACTTCTAGCACAACATGATGAGAGGTAAATATATGGTTGTTTATTTTATCAATCACACCTCAGTTGGATATGAGCTCAAGTATACTCCTACGGAATGAATATGTTTAGTAGTTATCTTTAGGTCACAAAACATTTGACAATACATACTTAAACATCAAACAAATCTCATTTATTGTGTAAACCAACTCAAAGTATTAAGAGCATCCCTTACAGGGTGAATGACCAAGGGGGTCATACTCCATGAATTTGACATTGAATATGCGGATGAAAAGACCATTAAATAATAGGTCATTGTTAATCAATTAGTTGAAGCTCCATAAATAGATAATAATTACATTGTAATGCCTTCTACAATAATATTATGGAATCTTATGTGTTGAAGCTTAAATTTTATGTATAAATCTATTGAATAAGTCTAAGTTAATAAAATAATTAAAATATAATCATGTCATTACTATAATATAATTGTCATATATTTCTTTTTAATATTAAAATGACTCAAATAAAAATAAAATAAAATAATGCTAAGTAAAAAAATCCGAAGTAAATAAAAGTGAAATATTCTTTAGTAATTATATTATAAAAGTTTATTGCAAAAAATGTATATAGATTTTCCACTTTCATGTTTTTATTACATTTTCTGATCAACATCAAGATTTTTTTTGCATTGACATTTTTTGTAACACTACACTCCATAATCCAAAAAGATGGCGAATCACAAAATATGATTGAAAAAAATTATACACAATTTTCTACCAAAAGTTTTACAATACATTCTATAAACTATAAAAAATGATATCTCTAGTCTTAATGATTTAAAATAAAATAACTTTAATTTAAATATTTATAAATACTCTAAAAATATTTATATTTTGGATATCTGAATTATTATAATATTATATGACATTATACCTTCCACAAGTCCTTCGAAAATTTTATCTTATTACAAGGGCTATTTAACTACACATACACATTCAATATAAAGAGAATCGACAAATAAACTAAGTTTAGTGCCGGTACCATACATGAGATCGGGCAGACAACCTTCCCTCGGACAGTTCCCCTCTCACACGTGCGTGCTTGTTAAACCTATCAATCAAACTTATTTCTAGTAAATGATTTATTGGTTCTTGTTTAATATTTTACCGGTAAAACAAATTTGAATGTTTTGTCGTTTTAATAACTTGTAATATGTCTGTATTTAACCTTTCCCCAGGTTCTCAAAAACTTATTTGTACGTAGCTGCTGTTCGTGAGTTCTGTCAGAAAAAACTCAAAACTCCTATGCCAGGCAAAGAATGAAAACATGTACAGCGGAAGTGTTTCAATAGAAGGAGACAGACAAAGATGGAGACATAAATATTTGTAACATTCTATTTCACTGAGAAAAAAAGATTACAGTAATAAAAACTGTTT
>VDFB02325516.1:0-50913 GCA_007258455.2 Sequoia sempervirens
ATCTCCCACTCTCCCACACTCTCCCACACTCTCTCCCACTCTCTACCACCCTCTCCCACCCTTCCACACTCTCTCCCATTGCCACCCTCTCTCCCACTCCCACCCATAAGCATAAATACATACATATAGGCATACATACATGCATACATACATACATGACACACCAACATACATATACATACAAACATATGAACAAACATTAAAAAACTAGCATTTAACTAAAGGAATAAATAACGTGAGTGTGTTATTTGTTGCTAGAAATGTTCCATGGAGAAGGAAAAAGTAAAAACTAATAAATAACGCGAGCACGTTATAACGCGCTCACGTTATAGCACGCTCACGTTATATTTTTCTTTGAGAATCCCTAAGCCTTAGCTTTGGTATTTTCCTTGGAATACCAATCCAAAGGTTTGGAGGGCATTCCCAACGACCAGAGACGTGTTTTTTTCAAATTCTACAATTTTTCATATAATCGGATTCGTGCTCACCGTCAGGATTGCATTTGGTTCAATATCGACAAAATCAAACACATGGGTAATGTTAAGTTCTCTCTTAGCTTTCCAACGATATAATTTTTTTTCACTTTCTAACAATGCTAGGCCTTTCATGCATAATTTATTTTGTTTGTATGTCTTTTTTTATTATCAAAAAGCAGTGTTTGGTTTTTTTTTGGTTATAAATTAAGCGTTCATCAAAATTTCAAATAAACCACATTTTTAGAAACTAGACTCCATTCTACAAATTTTAAAAAATAATTTTTAAAAAAAATCTATTACTTTCCAAAATTTGTAGGGGGAGTACAGCCAAAATTCTGCTTTTTACGAAGTGCCCACTTAGAAAATTAGTAAAAAATCAAATATTCATTAAAATTATCGAGAAAAGGGTGAGGATCATGATGATATGGAGCTGAAAAGAGGTAGCAATATGGGTATTTAATAGGGTATGGCTGATGACTTTTTTTAACTTAAATTGATGAAATGAAAAGGGTTTTAGGAAATTCTCACGACTTTCAAAAATATAAATACGCTTTTAATTTGAATTTAATAAATAATTATTATTTACTTTCTAATGGGAATACGACTAAAGTCCTTATCGATAAGTTGATTGTGAAAAACATCTATATAACTTTCAAAAGCGGTATCATTTTTTTGAATCCAAAACTATGCGTCACATTCTATGCTTCACACATACTATAGGATTAAAAAAAAGAAAAATTAAATTTCATGAAAGTTTTGACCAAGTTAAGGTGGTATGACATATGAGTTTTATATTTTTTTTTTTAAAAGTTGTAATAAAAAAAAAATTCATAATTAATTATTTACTTGGGAAAAAATTACAAAAAATATCCATCACATCGGACATGAGTCATCTACTTGTATATAAAAAAATCTTATAAAAAAAAATATTATCATTTATTATGTGGTTAGGGTAATTCGGTGAGACACCTACTTCTTATTTTTTTCGCCGAAATTTAAGTACTCGCATTTAGAATTTCATTTTCACCAATAAGATTTTATTTATTTTTAAATAAATCTAGTATTTTAGAAACTACATTCAATTTTGTACAGATTCTATTTTTACATATTTTTGAAATAATATAGATAACTTATTCAAATTTTTATGTCAAGTTGCCTAACACTGATTTTTCTGAATTTTTTGCTACTTAAGGGCCTATTTTTTCCATGATGATCCTGCACATACCCAAAAAAATTGTGCATCAACTAGATGTTGTTAGCTAACTTCTGACAGTAACAATTTTAAAAATACTAAAAAAAAGTTCACTGTGCTCAGGTCGTACAAGAGTTGCTATGTTATGTTTTTTTGACAAAAACAACACCAATTTGTGTACATCCCTTTGTTGAACCCCTTAATCTCAACTATTTTAAAAATAAATTAGTAGTTTAGAAAGTAGACTCAGAGCACTTTGACCCTTGTTTTTGTTCCATCTCAAAATTTTGAGTGTAACTATCCTCAATTTCATGTCCAAGGTTAGCATTTCTTGATTTCAAACAAAAAGTGGCCACTTAAGCCCCCTTTTTGGAACCATCTTGGTGCACTTACCCACACATTCATTTAAAAATTCAATAAGTTGGGTTATATATATATATATAAATTATAAATTATAAATTATATATATTATATATATAAATTATAAATTATATATATATATATTATATATGTATAATTAACATTGTAGACATTCTTTTAAAAATTCAATAAGATGTAGAAGAAAATGAATAACCAGTACCATTGTTTGCATTTTCAAAGGATAGGCAAAGGATAGACATATATATATATATATATATATATATATATATATATATATATATATATATATATATATATATATATATATATATATATATATATCGATTTGTTGAATGGACAAGAGACATAAAATATAAAATGACAAATATATGTATGCTGGCCTGTTGTATGTGCAATGGAAAGTAGAAAAATATAAACAAATACTAGTCTATTGTATTGGACAACGTATATAAACACATTCATTTGCAAAATCAATAAGATGTGTTACATATAACTAACATTTTACACATTCATTTGCAAATTCAATAAGTTGTTTTATATATAACTTTAACATTGTACACATTCATTTACAAATTCAATAATATGCAGAAGAAATTGATTAACCAGTACCATTGTTTGCATTTTGAAAGGATAGGCAAAGGATACAGACATATATATCGATCTGCTCAATGAACAAGAGACAAGAGACACAAAATTTGTAAATGAATGTATACTATATATATATATATATATATATATATATATATATATATATATATATATATATATATATACTATATATATATATATTATACTATATATATATATATATATATAAATTCAAACTTAACGCTTAATTGAAACATTGTACACATTCATTTACAAATTCAATAATATGTAGAAGAAAATGATTAACCAGTACCATTGTTTGCATTTTGAAAGGATAGGCAAATGATACAGACATATATATATCGATATGCTCAATGAACAAGAGATAACAAAAGTTTGAATTTGTAAATGAATGTGTATATTGTACATGTATTCATTTACAAATTCAAACACACAACTTATCAAATTTGTAAATGAATGAGTACAATGTTATATATAAAACATTATACACATTCATTTACAAATTCAATAAGCTGTGTTATATATATAATTAACATTGTACTCATTCTTTTACAAATTCAATAAGATGCAAAAGAAAATGATTAACTAGTACCATTGTTTGCATTTTCAAAGGATAGGCAAAGGATAGACATATATATATCGATTTGCTGAATGAATAAGAGACATAGAATATAAAATGACAAATATATGTATGCTCGCCTGTTGTATGTGCAATGGAAAGTAGGAAAATATATAAAAAAATGCTATTATGTTGTATTGGACAACTTCTATAAACACATTCATTTGCATAATCAATAAGTTGTGTTACATATAACTAGCATTGTGCACATTCATTTGCAAATTCAATAGTTGATTTATATATAACATTGTACACATTCATTTACAAATTCAATAATATGCAGAAGAAAATGATTAACTAGTACCATTGTTTGCATTTTGAAAGGTTAGGCAAAGGATACATAAAATGAAAGAAGCTGTGTTGTATTCAATAGCAATATTCCAAGGGTTTCATAATAATAATTCCTCACTTGCAGGAATACAGAAGTGCATTTTCAAATAGATGTGGAATATTCCAGGCAAGGGTTTCATGAGATTAATTCCTTAAGCACACGAATTTGGAAAAAACCAAGGGTTTTCACAAATATGTTGTATGTTAAATGGGTTTGCCGATTTATGCCCATAGTGACATGGGTTTTTTATAAAAAGGTCGAAGTAGACCAAAAAAATTATTTTGCAGAGATGTGGTCAAACCCATGAAATTCCTCATCATTTATGGAGACAAAATTATGAGACAATCGACTTTACTAGGTCGTATTTAATCAGTTAACCCCAAAAAAACCTGTATCTGGAAAAAACAAAGCAAGGGTTTCACAAAAATGTTGTATACTAAATGGGCTTGCTGATTTATGCCCATATTCACATGGGTTTTTCATAAAAAGGTCGATGCAGACCAAATAGTCATTTTTTGCAGACATGTGGTCAAACCCACTAAATTCGTCTATTATTTCTGCAAACAAAATCATGATACAATCGATTATACGAGGCTGTGAGCACACGGTAAAATGAGTAGAGAAAATCATTTAACCCCAAAAAAACCCGTGTGTAAAACACTAGCACCATGACCCAACAAAAACAAACAACACATGGCGAAAAGGCATGTAAGAGGAATGATTTATTTCATAAACAACAATAATAATTTTTCAATCATCGAATAAACCTTTCATGAGTCATGAAAGATGTAGAAGAAAATTATTAACCAGTACCATTGTTTGCATTTTTCAAAAGAGAATGATGTTTGTTGTTACCTCAAGGCGTGCGCACCAGCAGGAGTCGTGGAAAGCCATTGTCGCTTGCATTTGCCTCCATCGCCGAGAACACTCCAAAGTGGGCGCACGGTAAAATGAGGGAAAAAATAGGGATACCCACAAAAAAGACATTAGTCATATGCATTAATCGAACCCCAAATGAAGTTTAATTGGGGTGTAATGTGTTTGGTGTCCGGTGCTAATGTTAGAAGATTAATATGTAGGAGTGATTTTTAATGGGCGCGAAAATGATTTTATAAGGTGCTAACGTGAATTCGACCCATTGACTTTTGAGCGGATTTGAATGATATAATAGTTTTAATTAGATGTTAATATTGACACATTTAGGTGTTTTTAAAAAAAAACTTTGGTGGTTATAGGTGGCAGATGTGGCGGCGAACAGACGACACCTCTAAAAGGTGTCTTTTTGACCTCCATGCACTTATCCAACACTCCCGCACTCGATCGAATTGCCTAGAAGCCAAAACCTTAGTTATAAGCTCTTAACTCATAAGCAAAAAAAGCCCATAATTTTTTTTCAATTCGACGTACGATTTGAATTTTACAATTGTGCAAAGTTAGCCCTGACGAATACTAGGTCCTTTCCCCTATATGACTGGAATCCCAACTTGTTACATATGCCTCACTTTTAACACATGCGTAGGAAAATGGACTAAGAAAAATCTAGAACAACAATATAAAATTATATTTCATGCAACCCACAATACGTGTGAGTCTTGAAGTTGGTACACTGACAGGTTGGAGAGTGTATTGAAAATCTGTTCATATCCAAGAAAAATCTGCTTCAATCTCCATCTAAAATGTTTCTGTGTGTACGGAGGTTTTGGACTTTACAAGTTTCGTTGGTGGTGGTTGGGATTAACTTCCAACAGAGACGTGCAGTTTCCTAGTTCATGTGGTATAATTCCAGTAAAATTGTTGTTTCCCAAATTCAAACTTTCCAAGTATTTGAGCTTTCCAATGACATTTGGAATTGTCCCTATCAAATTCAAAATAAAATAAAATTCAGAACTATTACTAAAAGGAGGGATCGAATCAACTAGCTTGTTGCCTTCAAAAGTAAAAGACTTAAGAGTAGCGCACCTGAGAGATAGTTAGAGCCAAGAACCAAATCAAGCAGAGACGTGCAGTTTCCAGAGAACTGGAATGCTTCCTCTCAGACGATTGAAGGACAAGCGGAGATGTTCCAATTTTACCAGACCACCAAATTCTGCAGGTATGCTCCCAGTCAAGTAGTTGTACGAAAGTCTAGTCCACTGAAGCTGTGAGTAATTGGCAAGAGATTTGGGGATAGAACCCTCTAGTTCATTTCTTTTAAAGTCAAGTATCCTCAACGCTTTCAGCTGGCCAAATTGACATGGAATCCTTACCGTGAAAGAATTGAAAGAGAGATTTAAAGTGCGTAACAAAGGGAGGTCTCCGATGGATGGAGAAATGGTACCGTTGAGTCCCAAGTGAGGGAGAATTATGGCCACCATTCTGTTTTTATGTTTACCGCACCAAACACCGGTCCAGGAGCATACGTTTTCTGAATTGGTAGAAGTCCAGTTGGAAAGCGATCGCATGGGGTCGGCTGTAATGCCATTTTTAAAAGAGAGGAGAGCTTCAACGTCTCTCTTATCATCATACGACCTTTCGCAACAAAAAAGCTTTCTTCCATGTGGGGGTGATGTAAAGCGAAGACATGAGGATAAGAGGAACTCTTGGCATTCTGTATCGTGGTGAATGACAAAGCTAAGCCTAAGCAGAACATTGTGATCTTTACATCTCTGTTCATCTTGAAAACAAACTTCTAACAAGAATGATCGACCTAACAACCTCTGTGATATAGGTGAGTCAGTCTATCAAACAGGGAAAAATTCTCATTCACCATTGAACGATATAGGTAGTATTTAATATTTGCCAAATAGGACCACTTAGACGAAAATTTCAACTGTGAACTCTCTTGATTTAATTTGACTAAAGGGAGAGGACTCAATAGTTGAGCATGTTTCAATAGTTTTGATCGTAGTTGTTTATATATAGTTCAATAGTTGTGATAGTAGTTGTTTATATAATGTTCAAAAGTTGTGACTTGACTACCCATAATTAAATAAAATGCATTCTTTTGATCTAAAAAGCAACCAATCATGTTAGGCCACATCAGCGCTCAACTACCCATGATGTGAATGCACAAGTATTGGTCTCACCTTTTTTTTGGGCCTTTTTGGACACCTTGAGAAAAAACATGCTGATGTGGCATCATATTTGATGATGTGGCCCTAAAATGAAAGTTATAAGCAATGCCAAGCAAGCTGTTGTAAAAAATTAGGAGTGATTTGAAATTTCCACATAGGATAATTAATGGTGTGAAGTTAGGGTGCACAACTATTGGGTCCTCTCCCCTATTGATGATAGATCATGATCTAAAGTGTGCTCAAACCTAAGATGTAATTTACATGTGTGGACTCTCTTTGTGATTTGGCAAATGAAATCTTTGCACTGTCCCAATGGAGGTTGTGTTTTAAATCAAACAATCAACACACCTCTGAAGAGTTGGTACATATGATTACATTTGGAAATTTCCATATTAAATGACTATGTGTTGTGCAAGCAAATATATTCTCTTCTATTATAGGAGAGAAGGTTCAGTTGTTATACCATTTGTGTTTATTATATTCAATCTTATCATATATTTATATAATATATTTTAAATAAATAATCTACATGTAAATCAAAAATTAATTAAATGTTGGTTAAGATGGATCCATACTTAACACAAGAGAACCTATGAATGTTATCTAAGAAAAACATAAATACATTCATTAACAAGTAAAATAAATAAAATTTTGTCTCAAATAAAATTTCATAACTATCCACTATAAGTGTGTCATTTCTAAAATAAGATGCTCATTTAAACAAGTATTGTTATCATATTGAAAAAATATTGTTCATATGTGCACAACTATTGGGGTAGCAATGTATATGCATTGAAGTATTTCAGATTAATAGTTTGTCCTATCACAAATATAAAATGTGAGCACAACAAATATCTTGTATTTTCTTATGAAATGTGAAGGATTGTCAAAATGTTTTAGTGTTCAACTATTGGTCCTATTTTAAATAATGATGTGTTGTTTTTATAACAACATATAGTTTTTTTGTTCAACTATTGGTCCATTTGTGTTGGATATAAAAGTTCGAGATAACAAAGATTTATGGTTATCGATAGGTATTTGGTCCATTTAGGTTGCATATAAGTTATATTTTAAATAGAAATATGATATTCTACAAGCAACAAATGATATTTTGTGTTCAACTATTAGGGGTATGATGATTAAGTTTGGGTTTAATCTTTAAAAAGTCAAAATTTGGACTTCTAAGTAGATGTACTAATGTGGCAAGTTGTATGATGAGGCACACCTCCAAACCTTAGTTATAGATAGATAAGAGGTTGGTCCACATTTAAAAAAAAAAATGGAAGTCCTACGATATTCCATACAATTTCTATATGCTCACAAAATTAGTCAATAATAATTTTGCATTTTATTTATATTAAAATTGATTCTTGATTATTAAATTAGATCATGTTTAAGAATAATATTTTTAATCATATAATTTTTTTAAAAAAAGTGATAACTATAAAAATTAAATGAAAGATAAGATTGATGTTATTACTACCATGGTTGGAAAAAAAATGAGAGCTAAATTGATTGAGACAACTACTAGAGTTAAAATATTTATGGTTGAGGCACAAAGGATTGGTATTGCCAATAGTTTTTTCTATTTTATTGGAGGATGTGTTGACATTTTTGGATAAGAAAGACGAGTTGGTAGATTTCTCATAGGATCCACATGAAAAATATGTTAATTTTATATGGAACTCTTATTCTTAGTTGATATTAGGGTGAATACAACCCCTAGATCTATTTCTCTTTCTCCATAACATTTAAGGATTGATTTTGATGCTTTTGGTATTGGTGATCTAGTTGTTAGGGGTTCTCGGGATATTAGTGGCCAAGAGAGACACACAAAGGTTCCATTCAAATCTATAGATGATAAGGTTCACTATGTGGTGAATTTGCCTTACAACTTTTCTAAAGGTAGTTATGATCGACTTCCTAGGACTTTTGAGAAAAATAAGGATACTTTCAAAATGGTTTCGAAGAGAAATCTATTATTTTCACAATATTTTAAATTGGCTTTTTTCTTTTGGTTTCATATTCACTCACATTGAACTTAAAAAAAAACTTTATATATTTTTATTTAGCTCTCAAACTTTGTTTATTTTAATATGTATATTATTCTTAAAAAAAAAATATATATATATATAGATCGATAATAGAGATTGAAAGAACTATCATCATGACCATACACTCTACAATCAAACATCTAACAAAATTCAGTTTGAAGGAATGGAAATCTGACTTGATTTGACTTGGTTGTAACTTGGCAGATAAGTTAGCATTGCTTGATAGCGACTGAGGCGGTGTAAGAAGATAAGCCTTTGAAAGAGCATTGGATGGGGAGCGCACAATGACGGTGGGGCTCTCATTGGATAGACACACCATCGGTGGAGAGCAATGACAGTTCAACTTCTGTTTCAAAAGTAAGTTTCGTAAACACCATGCTACTCTCGACCATCGTAGCCGTTCATCTTTGCGAAATGCACACCATAGCATGCTTGAACGTCACAAGAGGGGAACGTAAATGGTCGAATATCAACCATCGGATGGAGTTAACGGAAGGGCTAGAGATATGTTATAATAAAGGAAGCTTCTCTCCTATTTAGAACAATGGAGGGCCGTCTGATTTGGTGGCAGGGTCTATCTAGTCATCAAATTGTACATTTGACTGTATTTATTAATTAATTGAAAATACAAAATGCATTTGTCAAATGTGTAATCTGATGGCTGCATAGACAACAGCCGATTTGGTTGTTTGGAATGTTACAACATCTAATTAAAACATCATATGAGATAAAACTCATGATTATGTGATTTGATCAATAATTAAAGATCAGAGACAATGAATGAATTACAATTGTCTCATTATATAGAAGTCTTAGAAACATCTAAAGACTTCTAAAAATTTATCATGCAACTTCATGCAAATTACAAACTCTAAAATTAGCATATAAATTCTATATTTAGAAATTCTATTTTTATCATCATGCAAGATTATAGTTCTCCTCATACAAAGTAAGAAAAATTACTAATATTCTATCACTCCCTCTTAATTTCAACCACTAATTGCATCAACACCAACTATAACTATGATCTTTAGATCTTCTCTCAACACGGCTGACTTCATTTCTTCTTTCGAATTTTGTGGGCTTCTCTCTTACCATGGTGTGTGATGATTTCCTTTTGAACTACGCTTTACTTGGTAATGACTCCTTCGGGTGTCCATACTTTCTATACTCTAGTAGAGGGCTTCAATTTCTATCAATAAAATACTATGGCCTTTTTTAAGGCTAGGAATTAACTTCCTCACACGACTTCACATCGGTGGCTTAGATTAATTTCTTGCAAACAGTGATCTTCTGATCTGACCTCGAATCAAATGGTTGGCTTTCTCAATTTCTTCTTTTCTTGGATTGCAAACTCTTCTAAGTTCAAACATGCAATCCATTCCACAATCTGACTTCTTGATAGTGATTGCTTCAATCGTTATTACCTGCAGCTTCTTCAAGATTCACGATCTTCTATGCGACTCTTTGATTTTCTCAAAGGACTACAACTCCTTACCTTTGTACTTCACATCACTACACTTGTAGCTTCTTCTTTGTCACGATCTGTTTTTTCTCAGCTGTAGTTTCTCCTTGTTGCACTGGATTCACTTCTTTTGGTTGCGAAAACCTCTTTATCTTCAGCTATGGCTAGATCTAATGATTTCTTCAGTGCTATGATTGGCTCTTCAACCTTCCACGATCTCTTGCTTTAGTAAATTCTTGAATCCAAATAACTTTCTCGAACCAATTCCAATATCAATTGAAAGAATTACAAAACACATAACTTGTTGTAACAAAGAAAACTGTTTTTCAACACATGCAAGATTTTTTATTCAATCTCAAACATCACAAATGTTTGGAATGCTACAACATTCAACTAAAACATCATATTAGATAAAACTCATGATTATGTGATTTGATCAACTAAAACATCATATTAGATAAAACTCATGATTATGTGATTTGATCAATGATCAAAGATGATGAATAAATTACAATTGCCTCATTATATAAAGATCTTAGAATCATCTAAAGACTTCTAAAAACTTATTATGCAACTCCATACAAATTACAAACTCTAAAATTAGCATATAAATCGTATTTCTATCATCATGAGAAATGGAAGAAATTACTAAATATTATAACAGCACAGACTGTGGATATGCTTCTACAGGTGCCCGTCCACCAGTTGAACATGTTTTTATCGAAGGTGGATTCGGATGCAATAAGCTGCCTCCTAGAGAAGACTTTGTCATTAAAAGGTGCATATCAAGATTTTCACATGCATATAACATCAAAATAAACTAGGCAGTATAAAGCAAGATTTGCTTGTTTCTTGGCCAAAGCTTCTGAAATACCCTTACGCTACTCCAAAAGGATTGCGCACAAGGCAAATGTTGCTCAACTACAAATGCAAAAGAGTGGGATATAATACCCAAACGACCGAGGTGCTGCCACTTGCTCACTGATAAAAAACATAATTGCACTCTAATCACATGTTGGTGCTCTGAAGTTAAAAATGATTAAATCATTTCCTAACGATGCATCTCTCTTACAACAGGACCAAATCCCAATCTTGTGGAAAGACACTGATCAGTGATGAGAAAGGGAGCTGCTCCACTCCATCATTTGCCAGCATATCTGCAATCACATTGCCTTCTGTGAGGCAATGGTTGATCCCAAGGTATTCAAAATTGGCTTTGAGAAGAAGAGTTTCCTCAATAATGCTCTTTAATTTGCAATTCTGCAAAGAATTATCTCTCAGACAATTGATAATCCATAAGGAATTATTTGAATTATTTTCTTTCTCCAGATGTTTAAAACTGGAAGCGACCGCCAATTTGATCCCATCAACATTGCCAACACTTCAGCTTCATTGTTTGTGTTGCAGTCAATAAAGAGTGTGGCCTTTCTAACAAAACTGACATCTGCCATTCTAAAAATGATCCTGGCACCCACGGGGCCCAGATTACCTCTGGTAGCATCATCGAAATTCATCTAACATTCTCAGATCTTGGAGGAATCCAATGCACCATTTTGGACCAAGTTTTTATCTTTATAACTGAATATTCAATGGATGCATCTCGTGTTTGTTTGTGTGTCGCTTCACAGATTTTTTTATTGTAATACTCAAATTCTACAATAGATGCAACATTATGTAATTCTTAATAAGAATAACCCCAATTCAAAATTGTCTGAATAGACTGGCCACAAGGAACGGTATGGAAGTACAATTTGTAGCATTGCTCCCTAGCTCGTCCCCTGTATCATAGACAAAGCGAAGGAGAGGTGGAAGCCCTGTGATTGCTAGGATCATTTGGAGTATTTGGTTTGTGCATGCCTTGTCTAGTGGGAAAAATGCTAATATGAACTATGAGCAGATGGTTTTGGTCTTCTTAAAGATGAATGCATAGGCCTCACACTATAGTTGCCATCAATTGGATACAAGAAAATTTTATTCACTTGCAAAAAGGGGCAGGGGGTTATAGGAGGACTCATTCTAAGATAGACATATTTTAAAAAAAAAATATGGTCACTTTTGTTAGATCAATACTAGGATTAAATTGAATGCTAATTAGGGCTAAATGAGGTCTAGAAAACTAAGGTAGGCATGTGACTTCACTAAAAACCTTTGAATTATATAAAGTTGAGAAAGCTAAAATTAGAGCCAAAGCATTAATTCAACAAAATTTAGCCATCATTGTGGGTTCTCTCTTACAAATATATTAAACTATCTTTAATTTTTTTTAAAAATTATTAGTGTGGATTTAAATAAGATGGCATTTTTATTATTTTTTTCTTACAATATTTGTAGTCTAGGTGAGCACATTACTTTGACCAATTTTTTCAAATAATATTTTCAATTATAATATAAAAAAAAATTCATCATGCTTTCATGTATGTCTATAATCTATTTGGAGCCTCTCGGTTTGGCACTAGTAGGGTGAATGTTGTGGAATTTGGTTTAGATTGGGAGGCCCATTTTGGTCTTGAACTCCAACATATTTTTTATTTCAATAAAAATTGAAAATATGTGATAGAGAAGTATATGATTATTAGGAGATAAATTTTGTCTTTGAGTTGAATTTCCATCCTTTGCTAAAGTTAAAATATGAAAACATAGATCCTCTTTTCATTAGTGAAAGAATCAACTTTAAAAGTTAATAAATTTGTATTGGTTAGTTCATAGATTAAGTAGGTAATGCATAAAAGTATAGATAGATGTGTGGAGAAGTATGAAATGCACTAAAAGCACAACTAGATGTGTGGTTAGAAAAACTTGTTAACTCAGATGAATTTATGTGAGTATTTGAATACTCGAATTTTGTTAGGATAGGTGTCAAAAGCAAGAGCCTTATTGTGTCCTAGAACAATAGTTTTATTTTTTGACAATAAGTAGAGGAATTAAATAAATGGGCATGTTCATCTACAAAAATATTGTTCTCTAGCTTTATGGAGGATAATATTGAATGCTAATTAGTAAGAACTAACAAGATTAACAATAAAAAAAATTATTAAAAAGCATTCTTATGTACTTGTAATTTAAACAATGTAGATAGTTCTTCAAGTATTTAATTTAAATAGAAAAATTCTTATATTGAGATGCTATTGTAAAATGAAAAACACAAATATCTAACCCATAATGGTAACAATAATAAACATAGAATAATAAAAATATTAAGTTCATATATTTTTTTATAATGAATTATGCAAATGCTTATGTAGCATTGCACCCTCAACTTTCCAAAACTACCCCAAACTACCTATATGTCAAACTAACTATTTTAACAAGAATAAGAAAAATAAACCACAAAGTCACTAAGATGAATTGAGTACAATACATAAACTTTAGTATTCCAAAACCCTCCTCAAAGTTTACATTACACATGACAAAACATGCCAATCAAAATAATCAAATACACATTATTTAGAAGATTTGAACTTTGAAAAAATGAATTTTAAACTAGGTGGAACTCCATCAAGCTACCTCCTAACCCTCAGAAGAGTGTAGCCATCAACCTAAATTCATGAGTTCTTATATTAACACCTCTCCAAACTCCCAAATCACATATCTCACAGATGATTAGACAACAATCCATGTCAAGCTACATCCATAGTACTCTATAAAGTTATCTCATGAGCCTTAGAAGGACCGTATAATTCCCAAAATCCATAGATTCTCAAATTATTTGGGAAATAATCCATATTGAATTTACATTAGACCCCTTTCTATATTTAAAAATAAAAACTTCACAATATATACATTCTTTAATACTATTAGCATAAAAAAAAAACACTTCTCATACAAAGCACTATCTCTAAGAAAGAAGATGGCTCAAGGTGATTAAAACCCTCTTACTTATGATGCCTCTAGCCCCCAATTAGGCATTTTTTTGGTGTTAACCTCTAGAGGTAGCATAAGAGGTATGTGATGTAGGTGGTAAATCCACCCCATGACAAAACAAAGTCACCAATTAGAAATTTCACCAGTAATAAGGAAATGCGCAGTCTAGGTTGAAGTTGAGAAGAGATCAAAGGAATTGCCTAGAAAGGGAGAAAAATGATGCCATGAGTGGAGAACAATATTTGATAAAGTTTTATGCACACATTATTTAGTAATTTGATACAAATTTAATGTGTGAAAAATATATTTTTTGGAATATTTAATATAGAAATTAAGAATTGGAAGAAAATATAAAAATATTATGTGTGATATTAGTATTTTGAAAGATAAAAGATGAATATTAAAAATAAAAATAAAGATTTGGAAGAAAAATTAAAAAAAAAATGAAAAGAAAAATAGTTCATAAAAATGATGAAATATCAAAACTTGTAAAATAAAATAACCAGTATTACTTGTAGAATTTGTTGAAAAAAAATGAATGTCTAAAGTTTAAAGCATTGTAATGTGATGCTACATGTGATACAAATGATTTGTGCTTATTTTGATAAAGAAAGTAAGGTTGAATATAATATGTTGGAATATACAAATATTATTAGATGTAATAATAAGAAAAAAAGATGTTTTGAGAAGAATGAGTTATGAAGAAAAATGACAAAGAATTAGAGAGCCTATTGAACTAAGAGTGAGGCCAAAAATGAAGGCTTTGGATATGTTAAAGGTAAATAAAATAAAAAATGATGTTGCAAGTAATATAATTAAAAATAAGTCAATACAAGAAGTGCAGTGTTCTCAATATTCTCATTGTCATAAAAAAGAATATAGAAAATAAATGTGTTGGGATCTTCATCATTCTAACATTTATGAATTGAAGAATCATTCTCAAAAGATGTTATAGAATTGAGAGTTGAAAAAAGAATCTATAAAAGATCATATGCAAAGGAACTGTGGATGGATTGATGGATCTAAATGACAAAATGTTGTAGATATGTTTAAAATATTGTATACTATAAATATTCATATGTCAAAAATAGTGGCAAGGTTTGAATGTTTGAGTAAGGTGACATATGTTTTGACTCAAAGAAAATCATTGTCTTGAATAACGTCATAAAAAATAAAAATTAAGAGTAAGTTTATTGGAAAAGTACTTTCAAATTAATGTTTTGTAGATCTGAAGATTAATTGAAAAATAAATTAGTAAAGTAAAATTTTCAAGATATAAGACATAATTTGGGTATTGTGAATACTAAGCATTTGTGGTCAAAATTAAGGGGGTGTTGGTGATTAATTTTTCCTTCACATTATTAATTGAAAAAAATTATAAATGAAATATTATAAAACAAAGAGAAAAACTATTAAGATTCTAGATGAGGATGAACAATTGTAAATTTCTAGAAAGAGGGTGTCTTGAATAAACAAGATAAATATTAAAGAGTTCTAGACTGAGAAGTTTATAGAAAAAAAAATAATTAAATGGATTTTTTTAGAAGTTCCTAGAGATAAGAGAAGGATTAGATGTTTCTAATAATAATTTGGTAGGACCTTTATAAATAGAGACATTTTATACAATTTTTGTATCAATCGATCAAGAAAATGAAGTGAACAATGAATAGTTGAGTGATGTAGCACCCTTAGCAATTTGGACAAAGTTTTGTGTTTAATATGTCATATATAAATATATGTGTTTGACTAATTTCCATCTACCCCTACATTGGATTAAATAATTTATTGTACAACTTTAGCCTCTTTAAGGTTGTGCAATTACTCAATGTTAAAATTCTTTTGGATGAGAAGTTGTTTGCGAGTACTAAATCAATTATACCCTTGCAATTCTCTATAGATGGTGGAATCTTTCTAGTTAGTCAATTATTAGAAACATCTAATTTCTCCAATGTACTCAACCCACCAATGCTTTCAAGAATACCCTTTGAAAGATTATAGTTGTAGACATGTGACAAGTTCAAAAAATTCTTAAGTTCACCAATACCATATGGTATTAGTCCATTTAAATTGTTTTCATATAGATAGAAATGTTCCAAAGTTTTGGGTTGTCTTATGGTCTTTAAAATTGTTCGCAACAAATTCAATAAGTATATTTTGAACAATTACTTAATTGATGGTGTGAACATAATTATTAAGTTACCTTTAATATTAATATATCAAAATAAATATATGAGAGTGGCACACCTATGAAATAGTTAAAGCCAAGTTCTAATACAAGAAAAGATATGTAATTTCTATAATTCCCAATTAAATTGTCCCTAATAATAATTAGAGTAACATGGTAGAGTTAAGGTACAAGTGAATGAAAGAGGTGGAGTTTCCTAATTCATTGGTATAATTCTAGTTAAATTATTATTTCCCAAATTCAAATAATCCAAAGATTTGAGCTATCCAATGACATTTGGAGTTGTCCTTTGCAAATTAAAAAAAATATAATTCAGAACTATTACTAAAAGGAGGGATGGAAGTACTCAGCTTATTGGCAAACAGAACCACTAAGACGGAAATGTGAAATGTGAATTCTCTTGATTTGAGTTGACAATTGATATGAAATCGTAATCCAAATGTGTGCTAAAAGCTTGGACGTAATTTACACGCGTCGACCTTAATTATCCATTTCCGCAACCAATTATTAAGGAATCTTAATTAATTTATATTAATTGTATGCATTAACTAATTAACCTAAATTAATATCAAACAAAGATTGTTATTTTCCTTCACAAGTAATAATGTAAAAAATAAAACTGTCCGCATCCGGCAAATAAACAGAACTATCCTGTCATTTGATTGAAAGGATGCACAATACTATCCAGATATGTGCGTGTGGTTAGAAACTTGGCCACTTATCCATTAAGCTCGCCGCAGCCGAATTTCAATGTCGCTATTTTTTACAGAATGTGAAAGAAGCATCTAACTACCTGTCAACCAGGCCTCATTTCAACTAGAAATCTTGTCCGAAACTATGTTATTCGACAAATTTAATAATTTCAATCTATAAATATTTCTGTCTGTATGTGACAAGTCATGGAAATCTCCGGCCAAGAGAAGGAGGAAACATTTGCCACAAAATCTGCAAAATGCAGAAGGCATGGTTCTACAATGAGTACGGACCTCTGGATGTCTTGCAGTTTGGGGATTTCCCTGTGCCAAAGGCAGGGCCTGGTCAGATTTTGGTTAAAGTCCGAGCAGCTGCTCTAAATCCTGTGGATTTCAAGCGGCGAGAGGGTTTGTTCCGGAATAACGACTCCGATTTTCCGGTACGTTCTCTAACTTCTAGGGTTTGGATAGTATGAAAATGTGCTGTAACAGGCTCGATACTATTTTTTTAGAGTAAAATCTTTACAAAAAATGTTGTGGTTTAACAGGCTGTGCCGGGCTGCGATATGTGTGGAGTTGTTGAGGAAGTGGGCGAGGGTGTGACCAAGGTTAAGAAGGGCGACGAGGTTTACAGTGACATTCAGTATTTCACATCCGTGAAGCCCAAGGAGTGCGGTACTCTCGCTCAGTACACAGTTGTGGAAGAAGATCTCGCCGCGCACAAGCCAAAAAACTTGTCTTTTGAGGAAGCTGCCAGTTTGCCGCTCGCTCTTTTAACTGCGCAGCAGGCCTTCGACGACACCAATTTTCAGAAGGGCCAGAGCATATTTATAGTAGGAGGAGCAGGCGGCGTGGGCAGCCTCGCCATCCAGCTGGCAAAACATGTTTACGGAGCTTCCAGAATTGTTTCGACCTGCAGCACGGGGAAAATGGATTTTGTGAAAAGCCTGGGGGCAGATCTGGTGGTGGATTATACCAAGCAGAGCTACGACCAAGTGGATGAGAAATTCGATTTTGTTTTCGATACCATAGGTGTGTGTTTTCGTTTTTCTCGTCACCGTTTTCTTGTTAGTGTGTGCCAAAGTATTTTGATCAGGAGTTCTAAATTTTAATTTGCAGGTGAATCGATGAAATCTTATGTGGTTGCCAAAGAAGACGCTCCAATCATAGATATAGCGGCGTTCTACGATCATCATCCGAGGGCTGAATATCTTTCTCTGGTGCCCTCAGCCAGCAATCTGGAGAGGCTTCGCGAGTACATAGAGAGTGGAAAGCTCAAGGCAGTGATCGATCCAAAGAGCCCCTATGCCTTTTCTGAGGTTTTGGCAGCTTTCAAGCATCAGGAAAGCTGCCGAGCAAGAGGGAAGATTGTTATTTCACCCATTGAGTGATCGAGACTTTCATATATCCTATGAACAACACTCCACTGTAAATTTCCAGGAGTGTATATAAATATATAATCTGTTCCAAGATTTAGGGAAGATGGGGGGCTATTAGTTAGGCAGGGTTTTATAGTTGGGAGGGAGGTAGGTGGTGTGAAAGTTTGACGTTGCAACAACTTTGTTTTATATCATGTTAATAATTATTTTATATATAAATTAACGCATGAGTACATATTTGTTAGAAAATAATTTTTAGTAAACATATACGATTTTATTAATATTGTTAAATTTTGTGAGAAACAATATACATTGTAAGATTTAATGTTCATAGGTTAGCTATAAAATCATATTGAAATATGTATATGTAATAAATTAATATAGATATTTTAAATAAATTTATTTTAAAAACATAAAAAATATAAATGATTTTATTTATTTAAGATTTATTTTATTTTACTTTAAAACCATTTTATTTATTATGGAGTTATTTCATTTTATGTCATTTTTCTTAAGGTTCAGTCCTCAGTGTGTGTTTCAGTGAAGCCATCTGTGTGTGGCAAATTATAAGGCCAGGGCATTCCTGTGGGTGGTGCAGTGAGAGGTGGGGTTGATGAGGTGCAGATGAGTAATGACAGACTGACAAAATAAGTGGTGTCAGTGTGTGAAATATTAAGCTTTGGTAACTTCCAGGTGCAATGGCCACTTGGAGTAGAGGCTGTCACAGGTGAAATGAATTATTTATAACAACACACCTCCTTAAGTGTAATGGGGAGGAAATAGAAATGGGTCCCAATAATAAGGCCACTTTGTTAGGTGCTCATATACAATGGCACCCCTAAAAGAGAGGGAAATATCAAGAAGGATACTAGGTAGCCCCTTGATTTGATGCCTCCTACACCAATTAATAAAGATTGATGTTGTAGGTTAATGAAGATCCATGCTCATTGAATACAATTCCTTCCATTTAGATGAAATAATCCCAATGGTGTAAATATAATGTTCAGCCTATCCACATGAAGAATAATGACATAAGAACACATAAGATTAGGAACTCTTATGTTGATGGTGTGTGTTTCCAATCTATGATTAGCTATTTTAGTTACAACTATAGATAATCAAATCTCAAGAGTATGTGGAGGATGAGATGGAAAAAGTAGCAACTATGGTGAAGATGCATTTAGTTGAACAATGATATTAATGAGGAAAGTTAAGTCCTCAAGAATGTCCTTTAGATTTGAAAGATGAGACTTAAAAAATTGAACAAAAATCATTCGAGTAACTATCCCAAATAATTATATTTGGAAAACATGAAGGATCATATTGAGAAGAAACAATGAAAGCCTTTGGAGAGGAAAATTGAAACTTTCTAGAATCAATATGAGGTGGCAAGATCTCAAGGCATATCTTAAGAACTCCAATTTGTGCTAGTTTTTTCATGATTGTATAACTCATCACAAAAACTAATAACATGTGTGTTGTGAGAATGTACATCTATAGGAATAGAATTAGGTGAAAAATGTGAGAAGGAATAAAACCTTAAATTATGTTTATCCATCCTCACTTCAATAATGTATTTACTCTGTAGTTTTTGAAGCATTAAAGAATCAAGATAAAACTGAACACACTTGCCTATCCAATTGCAAGTGATTTTATAAATGAATAAGAGAATAGTTGAAAATTAAGGTACACAAAGAACATAATGAAAAGATCCTTCACCCATGTCAATAAACCCTCTCCCATAGACATCCATTGAAGATTTTTCTATTTGTCAATATTTTTTTCTAAAAACATAGTTGTAGCATGAAAAATATATCTAATACTATATCCATGTGGTGGGAAGCTCTAGAATTGAGAATCCAAGTTCCTATAGTATGATCTACAACTGCAACAAGTATATTTCCCTTTCCCTTATCATATGTAGTAGGAGATGTAAAAAGAATGATGAAAAATGAGTATAGAATGGAGATGTGATTCTTCTTAAGAAGTTTTTTAACTAATCAATCTACTTCTTCATGTACTTATATTTTTATATCTTGAATTATTATAATAACCAAGCTTATCCCTATATGGTATTTATGAGTCATAATTAGAGGCATGGGCCTTATGTTCAACTCTAGAGTTTGAGGAAAAATTAAATTTCCCATACATGTTACTCTTATCAATGCTTATTTGATTTGTTAGTAATGTATGTGATTTAGAAGATCTTATAGTGCCTATTTATGTTACTTTATCTTCCTCCTTGGATAGTACATTTGTAAATACATGTTCAAATTTGGGAATTTAAAACTCAATTCCTAAAGTAAACTTAGTAGCATAAAATGTAGAAATGATCAATAAATAATCAAATCCAAGTTTTTAGAGCACACTCGATATTAGTTAAGTTTTAGAAAAAAGTCCTTCAACTATGTTCTTAATGACTTAACATTTCAAATAAAATCTTGCACTTCTTCAAAGTTCTTTCCAATTAAAAATTATTCACAATAAATTTTTTGTTGATGACCCCTTAGTTCATTATTTTAGAAAATAAAGGTTCTAAGTTATCTCTTATTTCCTTAGGTATGCCTAAGTCTTGTATATGAAAGAGGAGATATTTTGACACTACTCGACATAAAAATCCAAAAGATTAATCATATTTGTTAAGCTGGATTTAATTATATCCACTTCTCCCTTAGGTTCTGGAAGTGTAAGAATGAGGAAAACAATCTAAAATGCATCTACACTTCTAAATAAGACATTGTATCTAAGATTCAAGGAATTTAAGCTAATTTAAACTAAAAATCTTCAGAAATCTATCCTATTGCTCTCTAACTTTAAAGATTTCTCTAATCTACTTTGCTCTCAGATTTTAATAAGCTGATAGATTGTTGAAATGACACTTAAAGAATGAGAATTAAACTATTATGATTCCTAAATGCAACTAAGATGATTCTACAGCAAAACTTATGAGAAAGAAACTACTGTAAACATCCATGATTGATGAATTAAAATGCTTGATAAATGTTGGATGAATGCTTCTATTTGCTTGATTGCTTGAATGCTTGAATGCCTGAATGCTTGGAAAACCTGCAGAGTAAGATTGCACAAGTTAGGATCCTTTTCCTATAGCCAACAACCTGTATTTATAGCTTTCACGACACTCATTTGTGAAGGGATAACACAGTAGAGGTTGAGATTCAATCTGGAGAATTGAATGGTATGAGATGAGAAGGTGGAGCTGATCATGGAGGATTGTTTCTCCCCATGAAAACACCAGGCAAGATGAGAGGAAAGAAGATTGAGAGGATTTCCTGCAGGTTTGTCCCCGAAGCTCTTCCCGTGAATGACAGTTGAATTAATTAGATTTTAAAAATCTAATTTTATTGGTGACTGAATAGAGGTAAATGATTTTTGCATTTATTTAAATATTTTTGATTTATTTAAATTTAGCAAAAGAGGATTAAATAATTTAATAAATCAAACTATAGAAGTTGTTTATTAAATTAAAATAAAAGGAATATGATAATTAAATAAAAGATTCTAGGATATCTTTATTTAATTAAGAAGAAATGTCATAAGGTAATTAAATAACACAAATTATTGAAGCTGTGTATTTAATTTAAGATAGAATTAATAGATAAAGTATAGAAGAAATAATAATGATAATAATTAAATAAAACAAAGTATTTAATTTTGTTTATTTAATTAAGAGAGAAATAATATGATAAAATAGAAGAATTAATAATGAACTTAATATAAATAAATATTTCTATTTATTTACTAAGTAGATGAATTTAAGATTAATTAATCAAATAAGTCATATTTAATTAATTAAATTCTCCAGACCATTTTTAGGTGTCTACATTTTGCCCCTCTTTGAAGTGATGTGTTTATGCATTGCTTCAAAGAATGATTTTGCTTTAGCTGCCAGTATTGACAAAAAGTTTGAAATATGCTCCATACTTGCCCTAGATATTGAATTTCAAAATGATAATGTTATATGCCCCCACGGGAGATAAATTGATGAATTTTGAATTTTTTTTTTTGAATTTTTATGATGATTTGATGATTTGATGATGATTTGATGAACAAGCAATGATGAAACAATTTATCTCCTGATAAAATTGTGCAAAGTTGCCCCACTGATAGATAATAATTATTTTCGCAGGAGGAAATTAAATAGATCCCACAAAAAAAATTCCACAAAAAGAACCTATAAAAGTTAAAAAGGTCATTTTCAAAAGTCATTTGTGCATTTGACTTTGAGAAACTTGTGATAGAGACCTTTAGAGTGCTAGGAGCAGCAGGATGCCGATCCCCTACCATACCCACCGACTCGAGCGTGTGCGACGTCACCAGCGTCCGACCAACTATGGACCTCCGGTACGTACCCCAAATCCTCCTCGTAATTCATGCTTGTACCTTTTAGTTCATTTTTTTTACATTTTTTTACTGTTTTAGCGCCCAACCAGCGCGAAATAGTGCGTCGGTCATCTGTTTAGGCGCTCAAGAGTTTTAGCGTGTTAGCAAAATTCCATAGTGCGTCACTAGGTTAGTGTAGCGCGTCAAAAACTTAGCGCTTTAGGTAGATTCTGTAGCGCACCATAGGTCTGTTTTAGCGCCCCACCAGAAATAGCTCCCCCGAGCTCTGTTATAGCGCGCCGAGAAGATAGCATAGTGCCCTAGTAGTTTTAGTGCGCCGACCAAATCTTTCAGCGCGACAGCCAAAAACTATAGCGCCTCAAAAATATTAGCGCGCTGTCCACCTATTTTAGCGCGTGAAAAAAATAGATTGATGAAAAATTGTGAATCCTGATTTTTATTTTGTCAATTTGTTGTTCACTTCCATCCTTTTTAGTTTGATCCGACTAAATAAATGGTAAACGATCTCATGATAAGTGAGATCCATTGATTGATAATAATTACCCTCATGATAGGCGAGGAATAATTAAATTTTTTGAAGGAATGAACCTGATTGATAGATGAGGGTTCATTCTTGATAAATTGATTGTTTGATAGGTAAAGCACAATTTTTAGAAATTGATGACCTCATGATATTTGATATTCTAATTGATAACGTATTGATCTGTAAAATATTTTTATGATAACAGGAGCGTTTAGATGTTATCCAGGTGCGAGAGCAGTTCCCCTGGCCTTTTGATATGATACCACAACTTTCATCAGATGAGAGGCAGCATATTACTGATTGTGGTTTGGCATCATTACTGGATATGCCCCATATTAGACTTAATAGGGGTCTACTAATAGCTTTAGCAGAGCGGTGGCATAGTGACCACAACACCTTCCATTTACCTACTGGCGAGATGACTGTGACGCTAGAGGATGTATGGCGTATCCTTCACATTCCTTTTTTTGGGGAGATTGTCGTGCATGATTCAGAGGAGCGGGGTGGGATAAAGTCTATTTGGAGAGTTTTTCAGGATCCTCATATTGCGGGAGTTTGGATCCCATGGGTAGAGATGTATAATTCTTATGCTCCACTTCCTTCAGTTTTGGTAGGCTTTATTAGTGGATTCCTTTGTCCTGATAAGAGGTCAAAGGGTCTATCTCTTGGATGGGGTTGGGTACTAGAGGGTATGGTGGCACACAGGACGAGATATGCTTGGGGCATGTGTATGCTTGCTCAGTTATATCATGATTTACACTGGATCGTGTACCTCGGAGGTAGTAGTTTATCAACAGGAGCTACACTTCTTCAGGTATGGGCATGGGAGCATATTGCTGTCATGCGTCCTGTGCCGATGTTATCGAGACCAGTGATGAGACCCTATGTTTTTCGCTATAGAGGCAGGCCTACCCAACATATGATGGGTAAGCTAAATTATTGGAGACAGATTCTTGATGATGTGGAGACAATGACCTGGCGTCCCTATTTAGATTGTGATGACTGGGATGAGGATGATATCGAGTTGGGATATTTGGCCGACTCGATGTATTTGATCGGGAAGAGCTCCAAGATTTTGGAGCGATTCCTGTTTCACCGCGTCTATAGGCAGTATGGGATTGTTTAGTGTATGCCACAGGGAGTAGCACACTATGGACGATGACAGATAGATGCTAGTGATTGGGGTCCATGCTTGCCTTATGGGGCACTTATTGAGGGTTATCGTGCTCTTCAGCCATCGGCATGGGATATGCGGCGAGACATTGTTGAGGCACCCGTTACTCCCGATTATGGACAGTATTTGGCTCTACACCTTCCTCCTCGTATTACCATTCTAGATGAGCCAGCACCAGCACCAGCACCAGCAGTTGCAGGGGGTGGTCATGGTGGTCAGAGAAGGAGGAGAGAGGAGGATGTAGATGTTGATGTGGAGGGTAGTGATGAGAGTGACAGTGATGAGAGTGATGATGACAGTGATGATGATGGTGGAGATGATGGCGGAGATGAGGGGAGACCGAGCATAGCAGGTACCTCAGAGCCCTCAACGAGTGCGCCTCGTAAGAGGCAGGCCGTTGCTCCCTCTCCAGCAGAGCGATCAGAGGTTCTGACCCTACAGTGATAGCTAGCACAGGTGTAAGGATTATTAGCACAGATTCAGGCCCAGATGCAGGCACAACTAGCTAATACATAGACATAGATTACCTTTCTAATTGGTGAGAGAGATGAGGCCAGATAGGCAGCAGCGACAACACAGGCTCAACTAGCAGGTGTACGAGCACAGTTGACCACTGTGCAGGCACATATTATAGCCTTGACTGCAGAGCGAGATATTGTCAGACAAGCAGTAGAGATAACACAGGCTACTACAAAGAGACTACAGAGAGTGGCGGATGGGACCTTTGTGGCAGATTACATGCGAGAGGCCATGCGGGTAGGTGCTGAGATTGAGTTCTACAGGAGCCGTTATCATGAGTTGTGCCCCCCAGAGTAGAGAGTCAGCTATGCCCAGTCCCGCTCAGAGAGGACTCATTCGAGGACAGTGAGCAGAGGTGTGACACAGCCTCTCCCACGAGATCTGAGAGATCCGAGAGATCCAGGGGCAGCCGGTGGTTGTGGTGATACTGGTGCGGGACCTACTCCTTCTGGTGCGAGCACTACTTGAGGTCATATGTGTACCTTTTGATGTATTTTACGAGATGTATACAACCATTTCTTTTTTGATATGATGTTATCTTTATCTGTTTCAGACTTCATTGTATACTTGACACTTGATGAGATATATATGTGCAGCAGGTTTGATTTGATCCATGATGTGTTCTACATGATTTATGTGATGGATGTATTTTAATCTTTATGTTTTATGATGATTTTATTATACAAGATTGGATAGATGCATTGATGATGATGTGATATGATATTGATGATGTGTGTATTTTCTTAATGAAATGCAATGTATAATAGATAAAAGGAGATGTAAATGAATGATGTATGGATGAAATGCAATGTATGATATATATGATGAGATGTAAAAATGCCTTCTATATGCATGGATGAAATGCAATGTATGATATATATGATGAGATGTAAATGAATGATGTATGGATGAAATGCAATATATGATATATATGATGAGATGTAAATGAATGATGTATGGATGAAATGCAATGTATGATATATATGATGAGATGTAAATGAATGATGTATGGATGAAATGCAATGTATGATATATATGATGAGATGTAAAAATGCCTTTTATATGTATGGATGAAATGCAATGTATGATCTATATGATGAGATGTAAAAATGCCTTCTATATGTATGGATGAAATGCAATATATGATATATATGATGAGATGTAAATGAATGATGTATGGATGAAATGCAATGTATGATATATATGATGAGATGTAAAAATGCCTTCTATATGTATGGAATGAATGATGATTTTGCAACTACATGATAATGACAATGTGATGCGATGTAAATGAATGATAAATGTAATGAATGATGAAACATAACGTGTATATGATATCACGAAATGAGATGTTTATTGTAAAATTTATGATGAGGTGAAGAAATGATTTTATATGCATGCCATTATGAAAATTGTATGTGTCAAGTATACTCAATCTTTAATAAGAAAAGATAACATCATTTGCAAATGAATCTTTGTAACTTGTGTAATCAATACTCTGCAAATGTATTATTATGAATGCAATCTATTTTTACCATGCAAACCTATTTTACCAATGCAAACCTAAGTGTCATTTCAACAATCTTTTTATTTTGCTTTGTATCATCACTGAGCTTTTAAAATGTTGAAAGCGAATACAAGCGTCAATGATATGAGATAGACTAACTCTCTATTTTTCTAACCTTCAGGAGTGCTAAAATAGAGCCATGACACGCTAAAACAGAGCCACGACGCACTAAAACAGAGCCACGACGCACTAAAACAGAGCCACGACGCGCTAAAACAGAGCCATGATGCGCTAAAACAGAGACGCGACGCGCTATAATAGAGTTCTGACGCGCTAATACAGAGACGTGACGCGCTAAAACAAAGATGTGATGCGCTAAAATAGATCCACTATGTGCTAAAACAGAGACACAAGGTGCTAGAACAGAGCCGTGATGCGCTAAAACAGAGCGATGAAGCACAAAATAGTGCCGTGACGTGCTAAAATAGAGCCGTGATGCGCTAAAACAGAGTGACGACTCACTAAAACAGAGCCATGACGTGCAAAAATAGACCCGTGACGCGCTAAAACAGAGACGTGATGTGCTAAAACAGAGACGTGATGCGCTAAAACAGATCCACTACACGCTATAACAGAGTTCTGATGCGCTACAGAATGTTTTTGGGGTGCCACAGGAAACTATCTCACTCTGTGAAATTCACTTTGTCTTGTGTCATATTGTATGGCAGGTTGTGGGATGTATTTTGGACGAATTCGTTGACTATGATTGTGGTGTTGCCTAAGAGCTCTTCTTTAATAAAATGCTTGTGAATCTAAGGGAGCTACAACATAGTTGTCCGTATAACCTCTAGAGAAATCGTGATATCTATGAATAAAAGTCCTATGTTGGAGTAGAACTTTTTTGCTTTGATATAAAAATCATCGCTTTCTCAGGAGTTGTTTGTATGTAAGTGTTTTCTTTGGCTTTCTGATTCATTTGACAAGAGATTTCTTGACAAATTTGGTGGATACCCAATCTTGAATCATGAGAATTTCACAAGTGTTTGATTTTGAAGATTCTTGTGATGATCTTATCTAAATTTAATGAAAGAAAACACAACAAGCAAGAATAGAATAGTTGATTTAAAATCCTAGAATCTAAATAGATAGTGTATGTTCTTAAGAATCAAGCATGATTCTTCTTGATTTTCACTAGTTTATAACAGATAAGACAATTTAGATAGACTCACTCCTAGAGATAAAAGGTCATCGTTATATACTCGAATGGCCCACAACTTGGAATTGTGTCGACTCACACAGCCATGTCACCCCCTAGAGGGCGCCCGTGTATTTGTCTTTTTTAGGTGCGTACTCAGAGTGACAGAAGTGGATACTAGATCCCCTGAGCAAACAGTCCTTGGAAATTATATGGTGAGTGCTTGAGGGTAGATTCTTCCCCACCCCTACACCGCCGAGTATTACAATGTTCGGGAACTGACAAGCATGCTTCTATTTCTAGGTTCTTAGATAGGGTTTCCATTCAGAGCGGCAAATGGATAAACTCCCTCGAGAGACCTCCCAATCTTTAGAACAAAGATTTTGGGGATGGTTATCCTGCACACTTCCGTTGAAAGAGGGTTTCCCCAAATTCACATTATTTTTTAAGTGGGTTGGAATGCCATAGCTTTTGGCTATCCCCACTCAGGTTGTTCCCATAGGGTGAGTACTTTTTCCCACTACGGCAAGCCTGTCTAAAGGTTTTAATGAAAGCTTGAAAATGCATAAAGTAAAAGTGAGTTTGGTATTCTGATGCACCCAGTTAAGGGAAGAGCATAAACCTATCACCCAATCACAGCAAAGAAGTTGTTCACTTTTTTAAAACCCAAAAGACAAATTAGCTAATCTATATGAAGATATTGCTTCATAAAAAGCATGATGTTCAATTTTAATCCCACAAGAAATGATGAAGTTTCTATCCTAGGATTGATCAATTTTTATCCATTTGCTATCCTAGGATTGATAAATTTTAACCTGTTTTCTGTCCTAGGATTGATAAATTTTAACCAAAAAGAGACAAAAGAACAAAATCTAGCCGTGGATGTGTCAGATCCAGATAAAAAAAGATATTTAAAGAACAAAGAGTCGAGGCGCTGAAACAATGGATCGACGCGCTAAAACATTTGCGCGGCGCGCTAAAATAGTTGATCTGCGTGCTAAAACAGTTGCTCGAAGCGCTAAAATAGTCGATCGATGCACTAAAACATCTGAGTGGCACGCTAAAAGAATTGAGTGGCACGCTAAAATAGTCGAACGACACGCTATAATTTTCCTCTAATGCGCTACAGAATCTAGCCGGCGCGCTATAAAAAACCACGGTTCCGCTAAAACAAACATGCCGATACCTGTAAGACACTTTTCACAAAAATTATGCAGAATATGGGGTTAGGCCCCATGGTGGGCACCAAAATGGAAGTGTAAGAATGAGGAAAATAATCTAAAATGCATCTACACTTCTAAATAAGACATTGTATCTAAGATTCAACGAATTTAAGCTAATTTAAACTAAAAATCTTCAGAAATCTATCCTATTGCTCTCTAACTTTAAAGATTTCTCTAATCTACTTTGCTCTCATATTTTAATAAGCTGATAGATTGTTGAAATGACACTTAAAGAATGAGAATTAAACTATTATGATTCCTAAATGCAACTAAGATGATTCTACAACAAAACTTATGAGAAAGAAACTACTGTAAACAACCATGATTGATGAATTAAAATGCTTGATAAATGCTTCTATTTGCTTGATTGCTTGAATGCTTGAATGCCTGAATGCTTGGAAAACCTACAGAGTAAGATTGCACAAGTTAGGATCCTTTTCCTGTAGCCAGCAAATTGTATTTATAGCTTTCATGACACTCATTTGTGAAGGGATAACACAGCAGAGGTTGAGATTGAATCTGGAGAATTGAATGGTATGAGATGAGAAGGTGGAGCTGATCATGGAGGATTGTTTCTCCCCATGAAAACACCAAGCAAGATGAGAGGAAAGAAGATTGAGAGGATTTCTTGCAAGTTTGTCCCCGAAGCTCTTCCCGTGAATGACAGTTGAATTAATTAGATTTTAAAAATCTAATTTTATTGGTGAGTGAATAAAGGTAAATGATTTTTGCATTTATTTAAATATTTTTGATTTATTTAAATTTAGCAAAAGAGGATTAAATAATTTAATAAATCAAACTATAGAAGTTGTTTATTAAATTAAAATAAAAGGAATATGATAATTAAATAAAAGATTCTAGGATATCTTTATTTAATTAAGAAGAAATGTCATAAGGTAATTAAATAACACAAATTATTGAAGCTGTGTATTTAATTTAAGATAGAATTAATAGATAAAGTATAGAAGAAATAATAATGATAATAATTAAATAAAACAAAGTATTTAATTTTGTTTATTTAATTAAGAGAGAAATAATATGATAAAATAGAAGAATTAATAATGAACTTAATATAAATAAATATTTCTATTTATTTACTAAGTAGATGAATTTAAGATTAATTAAACAAATAAGTCATATTTAATTAATTAAATTCTCCATACCATTTTTAGGTGTCTACAGGTTCAAATTTAGTTCCACGTGCTATCCTATACAACCCTCTAGACCTTAGTAACATATTAATTTATTGTTTCTAAAAGAACCAGTTATAAGTTGTGAGATATATCATAGTTGGCATATATATAATGTTGAAAATAAGTAGAAAGTATAATTACAAGGGAATTACAAAGGAAAATCACACAATGACATCCCCTATTATTAGATCATATAAGAACTCCCCAGATGAATAAAATTGACATTCTATCATTAGTACATGCTTACAATAAATAATTACATAAAATCCTCTAAACAAAATAGAAGATGAGACTTTAAAATCATTGAGTACAAGATGATACTTTATAATCAATATGAACACAAGTATATTAAGAAGAATATACAAATTCTAAAGTAATTTAAAATTTCTTCAAAATGATAAAAAACCTAAAACAAGTGATACCATAGAGAAAAAGTGGAACCAACTTTCCAATATGCAAAGACTTTTTTTTTATAACCAAGATAAAATATATACCATCCTAAAGAATCATGCTCTAATAAGTTCTTAAAATAAAAAATAAAAAGTCTTCAAAAGCTATCAATATAATGAGGGGTGAAGAAATCTAAGAATCATGCTCTAACAAGATCTTAAAAGGAAAAAAACTTCAAAAGCTATCTATGTAATGAAGAGGTGACAAAAAAATCATCATACCCAAATAATCATTGTCTTATTTCTCACCCTCCTACACCACATAAGGCAAAAGATAAAGGAGGGGCCCACTTGAATTGTTTTAAATAAAAGAAAATGTAATTTAAAAAATAAGAAATTTTTTAAGTGTTAAATAAAAGAATGATTTATGTCAATAGTCATGCACCCTCTCTACATTCATTTTATAAAGCTTAAGCCCTTTCAAAAGAGCACACTCGTGGGAAAAAAACTTATAAGTTAAAAATCCATCAAATATATCGAATCTTGTGCAACTAAGCACCTACAAATAATTCAAGGGAAAAAAAATAGTCTTTTCTTTGTGTAGGTATGTATTTATAAATAGTGAGATGAAGACAATTTTTTTCTTGGGGAAACATAGAAAAATTCATGGTTAAAAATTGGTTTAGAAATATTTTGAGCTTAATGATCTACTATGATAAATTATTTAGGACATATTTTAGAAAATCACTATAAAAAATTAAAGTAAAATTTTATTTTCTTTAGTAAGTTTATGCTTGTTAGATTTACTCAATCAATAGTTAATCTTGGTATATTCAATATTTTTTGATGAATAAAACATTTAATTTTTTGTAGTGTAGAAAAATGTATCCATTTACATTTTTACATTTGTTTGAGCCTTTGTGAACTAAATGGACTTAATTGTGCCTTATTTAGGGTGTTGCAAAGTGGTTTCTTGCACTTTCATGCTAATCTAGGGTTTTTATTAATTAATTGGGCTTCTTTATGCCTTATTTGGCCTTATTTTGCATCCACAAACCTTAATTAATGCATCTTTTTGAGATTTATCCTAAAATTTACCAACATCCAACCATAATTCATGTGTTTTTGGATTGTATGACCCAAATTTAGTGATCTAGGACTCATACATTACCTTGGGTGTATGGGTCCCACCTAGGTTTCGGGGCCCCAATTTGGATTTCACACTAAACTAAAATTTTCTTGAAAAATGTGTCCCAAGCTTAGCTTAGTGGGACTCATATGCCCCAACTAGCGTATGAGTCCTACTTAGCTTAGACCTAAATTAAATTCAAATTCTTGGTGGGATTTTACTCTCCTAGACCTGATGTTGGCTTGTAGTGTTGTAATATTGAGGAATTAGGCATAAACAAGTATACATACAAGGTTATTTCACTCATTTTTTGCTAAGCTTTCAAGTGTTCATGCATTATAGAAAATTTTTGATCAAGAAAGCATTTAAGAGTTGATTATCAATCATTTTGGAGAATTATTCAAGTATCAAGCATCATGTCAAAGTCATCATGCATCATGTTTGTTTTTGAGCTAACATTTGTGATGTAGGGTTTCATGATACAAGCAAGCATTCAAATCAAGGTCCATATCATTCAAGTAAGAGTCAAGATCTACATGATCCATTGCAACCATTACATACAAGAACTTGCAGTGTTTTGTTCCTAGGGTTTGGTGAGTTGCAACATTGCATATTTGTTCATTCATCAAATGTCCTCCTTTCTATTTCATTTCATTTCAAGGTTTGATTACCAAAATGAGGTTTGAACAAGGAAAACCCCTATCCACTAACAAAACAACAATTTTCCCTCTCTTTAGTGTGTGATTTGTAGACCTAGGTTGAAGATACATTGAAGAGCAAGATTGGAAGAAGTTGTCAAGTTGTCAAAGTTGTCACCTTGTTCACAAGATCACTAAAAGGCACCTACAGAGTAGAATTGAGCATTTCAAATATGAAAATTAGGTTGAGAAGACAAAGTAGAGATTGAAGAGCAGATTCAGATCTTGACCCTCCAAAAAATCTGAGCAGGACTGATACGCCACTTCTGGCATATGAGTCCTAGTACAATGATTTTTCCATATTTCAGAAGTTCCAGATCAACCACTGCTAGATTCCTATTTCTACCCAAAAACCCTAATCTGGGACTGATACGCCCAGCCTGGTGTACGAGTCCCAGTGAGCCCTAAAGTATGCACTTTTAGGATTTCAGAGTTGGTTCCAAGCACATTCAAGTTTCTAGGTGCACCCCTTTGTCTTCCCAAATTTTTGTTCTATTTTGCATTCATCTCTAGGTCATGTTTATTTAAGTTTTGCATGTTACTTGTCTTTCCAAGCCCTAGCTTGGTGGTGAACCCCCTTTTAGTCTCTAATCATACCCTAGGACAACCTTTAGCAGATCTCTTTCCTTCATTATATCCTTGGATTGAGATCTCTAGGGTTTCCTTGAGTGAAACTTGAGGGAAATAGGACCTAACCCTAGTGTTCTATCTCCTAAAAGGATAGAACTTCACCCCATTTTTTATGTTTCATTTTTATAAACTAAAAAGATAATAAACTCACAAAAAGGGAAAGTAGTGGAAAGAACACCCTCAACATTTGTTGTAGACCATGTTGAAAATAAAAGATTTCACTATGTGGAAAGATAGATATCATTAGGTGGCTGGTCACGATCCTATGATTTACTCCATATATATCAATAAGGACGAAACCACCGTCAATTAATTCCCAACTAGTGAGAGCACCTTTTTCTTCCTAGTCTTCATCGACAAGTTGCTAACCATGAAAAATGAAATAGCTAAAGCTAGGTGAGGAAAATTTCCAAAATATAGCTAGTTGAAGGCATCATGCCTATGAGAAGAGGCTAAAGGTGGTTGAGAAAGTTGATACCAACCATAGGAAGTAGGATGTCTAGTTATTTTAGGCTGACAACCATGAGATTGAGAGCCATAATTCCTTTAGGTAGGTTTTCTACAACCATGTCTATACGCGCATGGAGGGAAGTGACCCTAGTTGGAAGGAGAAGTTGATGATACTTTGGTAATAGTATAATGGGAATTAACCTAGTGATCTAAAAACACCTACAAGTGGGAAAATTTAAGTACATTTTTTTATTACACTTCAATGTACACATCACATTAGAAAAATCATAGATTTAATATACAATGATAAATTAGTTCATCAATAGTACAAATCTAGGTAATTTTTTAAAAAGGAGATAGGGTCAATATCCTAGAAAAGCTATGTGTTGTAAAAATGGGTCAAGCTTGAAAGGATTAAAAAATATGGATCCAAGTATAGGCCTTTTGGGCTTTAGTAAAAAACCAATAAACATGCTTGAGAGTCAAAGGTTTCCCATAAAGTGGACATTGAGGATTAAGAACTCCCAATGAGAAAGATGAGAACTAAGCATAAGACCTTCACAAATAATGTGCCAAGAAAATGAGTATCTTGGGCTTAAGAATTATCAACCAAATAATATAAGACCTATAGTGTCAGGTGCCCATTTAAGACTAGAGATTATATTAATGATTTAACCAAGCCAACATAGAGAGATGAGACATAATTCATCAATATTTTTTGAAGGGTATAATTGTAAAATAGTGTATTAGGATACCATTTCTAATCTTTCTTTAAAGGATTAAAATTTATAACCCCAATCTATTGAAACATATGAGGAGGAATGATATCATCCCAGTTGGAAAGTACAAAATTCAACATAGTCTTATGCTAGGATAAGTAAATTTCAATAGCTCTATTAAAAAGATCTAGCAATATTTTTACTCCTTGTTTATAAAATTTTAAAGCACAAATTCAAGGAGCTTTGGCTAGAGGATGGTCTTGAAAAAAAAAAATAAAGACCACAAATAGATTGTTGGTTAATAGATAGGCCATTTTAAAATTTATTTTCATTTGAAAGAATCCAAGGTTTAATGGACTTCCAAGACATCAAAATGCTCTAAATACCATGAATGTTTTTTGAATTTGAATGTGATTCTCATAGTAAAGAGAGTACATGAAGCCTAAGAAATTTTCAAGATGGAAACCTAGAGTGCACTCTAGAATAATACACTATTACATAAAATAATTTTCTAGGAATATTCACCTTCTCGAGCCCTAATAATCTATTTATAATGAGGAGAAATTCCTTGATGATAGATAGAGAACAATTGCAAACCTTCAACACAATGAGGGAAATAGAAAAATTCCAAAGCCACATGATGAAAGTATTTGTTCCTATTAGAAGATGTGCGCACAAATAAAATATCTTAGCAAATCTTAATCTTTAAGTAGAAAGCATTAGAAGGAATCCAATAATGAGCATAATAAACATGAGTAGTGGCTAGAATGTTAAAGCACGTTTACAACATGCTAGCTAGAGAGAGGTTTAGTAATCTAGTAACCTACCTTCTTCTAAATTTTGGAGATAACAATTTTCTATAAAATAGTAGGGAAGACCTAAAAATTTAAAGGAAATCCCAAGGAATCTCATCACCTCCCCACAATCAATTTATTTATAATTGAGAGATTCTAAATAGTTTGGATTACCTGGAGAAAGTATTTACTATAATATTGAGTGTTTTTCCATTGAATATAAGAGAATTAAGACTCAAAAAATATGTCATGGAAATGAAGTGTTTGAAATTATCTTCTTCTTCAATTAAATTAAGAAAATAAACACCTATAAAGTTATTATAAATGAGTTAGATGAATTGGTCAAGGAAATTCCCCTAAATAGCTTCTAGGAGAAAATATGCCTCAAAATTTTACCAAATCCTTCAATAACAAGAAAATAAAGTGAAGAACTGAGAATGAACATCATGTATACAAAGTATTTCTAAGGAAGATCAGTGAGACCTCACATATTCCAAGGAATATAAAATTCATTTAACAATCATCCATAGGCATTTATTTGTTATCCAACCCATTTAGGGTGGAATAACTATTCTAAATCATTGTGTTGGACGCCTCATATCTCCCAATTTGAATGCAAGGTGATGTAGGCTACCGTTGTTGTGGCACAAAATCTCCTTCCTCAAAACACCCACACAAGCTTCAAGATCTCCTTTGATCCACCAAAGTGGGGGGAAGCATGTGAAAATAATTATTTGCAGGTTGTTGTGAGACAACCTACATAGGTTGAGCTTTGGAAGTTGTCACCATGCTTGACCCATTTGTGTTAGAAAGCTTTCAAGTATGCAAACCTAAGACCCCCCCTTCACTATAGATTTAGAAGGAGGTTTGGAAGAACTAGCATTCTTGGCTTTGCAACTAACAATTGTAGACCAACCTTCCTTCACAAGAGGAGATAGCCTCGTAGAGGCCTAAGGAGAGAGTTTAGGTCATTGGGAGGCTAACAAACAATCCTTAATCTTGTGGTCAAAGGCCCATTGATGATAGAAATTAATAGGAAGATTGATATAGTGGACACACTAAGAGTAACAAATTTGACCAATTTGAATGCCCATTGACTCCTTCAGGTCTCAAGCAAGATCAACCTTGACACAAACTTGACGTTGAGGGTGAGCTAAATAAAACTTCTTAGGTTCAACACAAACAATAGAGCCTATAGAAGAGGTTATTCGAGTGCGAAAGTTCTACCATGGTGAGGGTAACCTTGAGAATTCAACCCAGATGGACTTTTTTTCAAAGACAAAAAAGTCACAAATCCAAGGTTTAAACATGAGGGAGGAATGGACAAGCCATGGGGCTCAATGAAAAGCAATCTTGACATGATTAGTCTCGACAAAAAAGGAAAAAAACCCTCAATGAGGTTTCACATAAAAACAAGACATAGTCCATGCGAGGACTAGGCTTTGTCGACCCAATCTTGAAGCATGCTTTCAAGGGAGGCTCTACCCAAAAACTAACTAATTAAAGAAAGATTTTTGAGCCATTTACAAGCTTCATCAAGCTTCGTAATGAGAAGCACAAGATTTGGAGGTGGGTTAGGGGACTTACCTCATGAAATATGTTCGAGATAAAATTCTTGGAGCATTTGAGTAGGAGAGTCATTGGTAGTCATCGTCAAACCTTTAACTCCAACAATAACAATTGTGAAGGAATGGAAGGTTAACGCTATATAAAGGGGTAGAAAAACATCGTCAAACATAGTAAAAACAAATGGGACACAATAAATGTGAGAAAACTCTAGATAAATCCTACATGATACTATAATATGACAAACATACGATAGAGCCAAGATCATAATATTAATCTTGTTGTTATTTTTTTATGAACTCCAAATGAAATATATATAGGGCTAGAAAAAATACTCTATATCATTTTCGATTGGATATTTGATTGGGAAAAAAAGAATTGAATATTCATTTGAATGGCATTTTTTTGACAAGACCAAAACTCTTAAAGTTAACCATTTGTTTGGTTAGAGGTTTTTATTTTTTATTTTTGCGAGACTCACGGAAATTGTAGGCAGGAACAACCCACCGCCTTAACAAGATTCAATGAATGTGGACTGCTCTACCTTATCGAGCGATAGAATTCCATAGACGTTTCCGACAAGATATTTTCAGTTGTTTTTTTTTCCTGAACTGTTTTTTTTTCTTTCCCATGTCGTCACAGCTTACGTCGACTTTAGGAGAAAGGAGGAATAACATAAAAGGCCCAGTTGTTTTTTTTTCTGAACTGTGTTTTCTTCTTTCCCATGTCATCACAGCTTACGTCGACGTTAGGAGAGAGGATGAATGATATAAAGGGCCAACTCGTTCCTCTGCTTCATACCACTCTAAAAACTGTGTTTCGGTAGGCAAAGAAATCAGCTGTTGTAAGTAAAAATGGTGAAGGCATGGTTTTACAATGAGTATGGATCTGTCGACGTTCTGCAATTTGGGGAAATCCAAGTTCCAAGAGTAGAGCTTGGCCACGTTTTGATTAAAGTTCGTGCAGCTGCTCTGAATCCTGTGGATTACAAAATACGCCAAGCTATCGTCCTGGGCAGCGTGGATGCCCCTTTTCCTGTATACTCAACCAAAACCTAGTTTATTTATGGTTTAAATTTTTGTTTTAGATTTCATTAATAAAAAGTACATAATATTTTCCCTTTTTGTTTGGGGCGTGGTTCGCAGATGGTGCCGGGGTGTGACTTAGCAGGAGTCGTTGCCGAGGTGGGCGAAGGCGTGTCGAAGTTTAAGAAGGGAGACGAGGTTTATGGCGAGATTCTGGATGCCAGTGAAGGAGACCTGAAGGCGTTGGGCACTCTGGCTGAGTACACGGTGGCGGAAGAGCATATGTTGGCGTTGAAGCCCAGCAATTTGTCTTTTGAGGAAGCCGCCAGCTTGCCGCTTGCGCTCTTAACCGCGCTGCAGTCGTTCGACACCGTTGATTTTGAGAAGGGGCAGAGCGTGTTTATTGTGGGAGGCGCCGGCGGCGTGGGCAGCCTGGCGATTCAGTTGGCAAAGCATGTTTTCAAAGCGTCTAGAATTGTATCGACTTGCAGCACGGGGAAAGTGGAGTTTGTGAAAAGCCTGGGGGCAGATCTGGTGGTGGACTATACCAAGCAGAGTTACGAGGAAGTAGATGAGAAATTCGATTTTGTTTTCGACACCATAGGTGAGTTTACAATTTGTAAAACTTTTGTTCCCACTAATATTTTTGTTTGAATTTTGAAGAAAAGGTTCTGAATCATTTTTGTTTACAGGCGATTCGTTTAAGTCTCATGTGGTTGCAAAAGAGGATGGTAAATTTGTGGATATTGCACCAACCCCTATACATCCGAGAGCAGTGCACCCAGTTGTGATGCCCCGAGGCAGGAATCTGGAAAGACTCAGCAAATATATAGAGAGCGGGAAACTGAAGCCTGTGATTGATCCAAAGAGTCCCTTTGCGTTTCCTGATGTTGTGGAGGCATTCAAACACCTGGAAAGCGAACGAGCCAGAGGAAAGATTGTCATTTCCCCAATTGAATGAGCCACGTTTGTTTCAACGCGTATAGTGTTATGACAAAAGGGAGTTGTTGACTTACGCTCTCTAGGGTGCAACGGTAATGTGGATGAAATAGAAAGCATTTTTTTTTTTTTTTTTGTTATATGAAATTCTATAAAATTCATATTTAACATATGTAAAATTAATAAAATTTTATTTAAACAAAATAAAATTATTAACAGTGGTATTGGCATGGTGTGTTAGTTTAAAGGTGGCATTGTTGTTCTTTCCACCAAGGTTCAAACCCCATTGGGTTGGTATTGTTGAATGGTTGTATTCTGGTTCATAGCTCCAGTCAAAAGCGTTTACCCCTAAAAAAAATAAAAAAAAATAAAATTATTAACAAATAGGATTTGGGTTTTTTAATTTTTTATGTTGTTATATGTAATTAATTTATTTAAAAAAATAAGTTTAAAAGAAAAATTTGATTTAGTTTTAAAAAGAGAAATGTTCACATGCATAATATTAACTTTCTCAAATTTTATATTATTGTTTACATATATTATTTCATAATTTAATAATTAATCATTTAAATAATCTTTAAAAATCAAGAAAATTAAATCACACTATCAAATCTAAAACAAATATATTTTATTAACACAAATCTCATAATAATACAAAAGATAACTTATTCCACAAAATGAAAGTATTAAGATTATATTTAACCATGTTCATCAAATTTTATTGCAAATAAAATTTTCCATGATAGCAATCATTATATTAAGACAATACATTGAGATCCATCATTATATTAAGACTATATGTTGAGAAATATTGAAGGTGTGTGTTTATCTTCTATCACTATTTTGGGATCCATCGTTACATTGAGACTATACATTTGGACATGCAAAATATGGTTTTAAGATGGGTGTTTTTCTTGCACCAATATTTAAAGAATTCAATATAATATTATATTAATTATATTTTTTGGGCTTTTAATCTTAAAATTATTTTTGAGTTATAGAATTGTAAGTCATATCTTAACATTGAAAACCAACTTTGTGTAATTTAAAAGAGAGAAAAATACTTTTTGTAAGAGAGTGAGTTTTATTTAAAATTAGAATGTAATTTATAGTTTATTATAAATTAACCATTTTAATACTTTTAAGTTTAAGAAATTCCCACATAAATACTTCAAATTGAATAGTTTTTAATATTAAATGACCCTCGATTATGATTAAATTTCAATGGTGAGGTTCCACATGAAATGAACACAAATTTTTCATCAATGTTCTTGCACTAATTGTCCACTTTATTCTACTCCCTATCATATGGACACTTTTGAATTTTTACAAACCATTGAATTAAATAATATGGTATAGTATAGCTTAGCTATTAACACTCTATATATTTGGTACAACCAAATCTCTTCACCACTAAAGTGGATAAATCACAATTAGATGGTTATAAATGCATGCCTTGTTTGAGTTTTCCAAGGCATGAATTCAAATAGACATATTATTGAGATACCATTTTAAGTTCTTATTTTTACTTCTAAAAATACTTAAATTATGGTTTTATTTAATTAATTTTGGTTTTTTTCAATTCAATATAAGGTGGGTGGCAAAAGTATGTATTCTTGGGCATTGTTTTACAATCTTCCTTTTTCACTCTTATTGTTATAATTCCAAACCTATATAAAATATTATTATGGTATTATTTTTGAGTGGCAAGGGACTAGTAAAATGTATATTAAATATAAATCTAAACTCTACTAATTGACATATATTTCTTTATATTTTCTTTAGTTTCTCAACTCTATGTAATGTTGGAGAGGTGAAAAAGGTGGAAAATAACACTCTTCTAACCAACATTATTGCTTGTATAATCAATACTATCCACTATATACTACTAACATGTAGAGGATAAAAGGTTAAAACTAACCTAACTTACAATATTTACATCTATTGAGGGGGAAAATTTTGTTTTCATTCTCAATTGTCATATTAAATAAATTGTATTGGTATTGTGAACTATAGAGGATAGAAACACATAAAAATAAGAGGAAAAATCTCAAAGAAATTATTTCTTGTTTCCCTTTGTTATTAAAAACATGGTAGTTTGTTAGGTAAATCATCTAGTTGCTCAAAATCTAAATAATTTTGTTATCTAAGTAAGTCTAAATATATCTGAAGAAAATGTAAATAATTCTCTTCTTACTATTGTTAGTTAAACTGTATGGATAATTCATTAGGTTAATGTAACCTCAATATTTCAACCTCAACTTTTTAAAAGAAATTAACCAAAACAAACATCCCAATGCTAACAAAAAGTTATAAGATAAAATTACAATAAGTTAAATTCATTTTTTTTATGAATAAGTGTCTATATTATCATTTATAAAATAATGCTACACATATTCTAAATAAAGGTGGGTGGAAAATAGTCACACCCCTAAAGCTCATACAATGCTAAAGCCCTAACCATAAAAAACATAAACAAGGTTGCTTAATAATGAGAACAATAGTAGAGGGGGGAGGAGGAAGATCCCAGTCATTTGATTTACCTCATAGATTAGCAGGGATTAGAGTGTCCATGAGAGGTTCCCACCTACCATTATTTTTATCTTTATCTTCATTTATAGCATGAGTAGGTAAAATTGCAAGAGCCAGTCAATGGAACTTGTTGGAATCAAAATGGCTAGAAGTACCACTAGTAGGCCACCTAGAAGTTCCTCCCATAGGCAGAAGAGATACAAATCATTGAAGAGCAGGCTATGACCATCCCTACTACCAGGATCCCTTCTTGCAACAAAGGGAGAAGGCTAAGTTTGAGTCTCCCAGTTACCTTGAATAGAGAGGCTACATCCATACTGGTTCCCATGAGAAAGAAAGTGGCCCTTAGAGGAAGAGGGAGTTAGAGAAACTTTGGAAACAACATACGGGGAATTGCACCTATGGTTGAGGAGTATCTATAAATAGGCCACTTCAAGTACAAATTCATTAGCTTGTGCTTGAATTTATAGCAAAACATTGAAATAAATTATTTCTTTTGTATAAAGTGAAACATAATGATCAACATAACAATTGGTAAAAATAGTTCAATTTATATGTCTCCATATGTTGAATAGAATCTCCACCTTAAAAGAATGCTAGATTTGGTTGAACTTGTGAGGATGCAAGGAAAATTGAACCCTAAAAGAAGCATGTTCCATAAAAAATATTTAGGTTTGAAGGGCTTTAAAAACCATGAATCTAGGTCTAGACATTGTAAGCTTTAGGAAAAAACTATAAAGGGTGTTTGAGACTTTGGTTGACCACAAAATGGGAAAAAAGGGCCGAGGATTCTCAAATGAGATAACCTAGAGCCAACATGAAGGCCTTGGAAAAGAATCAACTAGGAAAAGTGGGTTATTTTGGGTTCTAGAATTTTCAACCAAATGGTGTAGAATTTGCATTGCAACTAGCAAATATAAGTGTCATCATTGATTCAAAGTGGGAACCATGGGAAGGGAGGAGAGATCCAAATATATCCTTACCACAATGTCATTTTAGAAAGTGGTTTTTGGACAACACTTCTAATCTTTGCACAAAGGTTGGTGAGAATTCATATCAATTGAAACGACCCCCATAACTATACCAAATGTTTCATGATCTTGATTAGAAAGGTGAAACTTGGATTTTTATTTGCTCCATTATAGAAGAATCATGGAAGCTTTGGAGAAAAGGTCTTGCATAGTTCTATATCCTTTTTATGAAATCTCAAGGCACAAAACCAAGGAAAAATCATTAAAGGGAGATTGTGACCTTGCAAAATGGGGGACAACCAAATATTCTATTGGTTAATAGAAAGACCACATAATTTAGAACCATTATAGAGAAGCCAATGCGTTATGACTTCCCCTGCTCTCCAAATAATTTTTATCACAAAGGTCCCTTTGATCTACTTCAAGTGACATGTCAAATGCAAAATGGTGAGGACTATTGAAGTGAGCAACCAATCTATCCTCAATCTACAAAACCAAATAGCCTCCACAAGAAATAGAGAGAAGCAACAATGGAAGATGCTATTCCACCAAACAAGAATTGCAATATTATACAATATGATCAAATAGTCTACAATGCAATGCATTGTATGCTAGAGATGCCAAGTTCTTATAAAGGCAAGGATGAGAGATAGGATAAGACAAGATCATGACAAGTATCTTAATCCTATCAAATTCAAGAAAATTAACTCATAACTACCTAGGATAATATAAAGTCTAGATAAGACAACTATGAATTCTAGAAGAATGCTTATATCCTAAGTAAACTTAACATGTGAACTAAGTCCCCTAAGTACCTAGTAAAGAATTGACTAGGTACAAGAATTTATTCACACCAACACCCCCCTTAGTGAAACTTAGGAAGGAACATACCAATGCAAATATGCAAAATATGGGTCCTGACAACAAGGCCTAATGAGGTACCCATGTACAAAAAAAAAACTCATAAAAAGAGAAAAGGAGAAAAACCCTGTGGGAGAAAAATCCTCTCTAAAAGAGAGAAACACAAGATGAAGGACTAAGAAGCCTCCAAAAAAATTTCCCAAGAAGAATAGGAGCATGAAGAACATCAGTGAAGTAGGAAGAAGCTACAAAAAACTATCAAAAGATGATTGTTATAGTGCTATAACTTATCAAGAACCTCCTCTAAAAATAGGATGATCAGGATCAAGAAGACAACAATCTTCATGAGTGCCCCCAATGACACTACTCAAACAATGATCAGATGGAAAAAAAAGGAAAAACAACTATCAAACAAAAATATAGATGGCACATGAATCTATACGAGTGACCCCAATGACACTACTCAACCAATGCAAGTTAAATTTATACAGGTGCCAATAGTCTGAATAACATTGATCAATTGAGGATAAAAGGTTGCCTCCACAAAACAAGAATGCAAGAGTGTCTATAAGGTAAATTCTCCATCTCACTAAAATGCATGGGTAACTAGCTGTTGCATTTTCCTAGTACATAGGAACAAATACTAGATACATAGTTCACTCCAAAGTGAAACCAAGGAAGCATTAACATGAACAATACAATACCCCCCATAATGCCTACTTGGGAGAGGCATGACAGATCCACTAAAAATTGGGTATCACCATGCAGTGCATGAAGGAGAAGAAACAACATTTGAAAGTACACAAGAATGTACCTGCAATTGAAAAAGGGTGTGCAAAAACTAGGCACACATGCATGAGGTAAGAATCACATGGATTCTTTGTTGTCTTGGAGGGACACTCACTAGACAAAGGTGTGATAGAAAATAACAAAGACACTACACAACCCCCCCATAACACTTTATAATACAATGCGAGTACAAAATATGGCACAACCTTATGTGCAAAATCCCCAAAATATTAGAAAAGTGTAGATCTAAAGACACTTATTATATATGAAACCTTAGAGTGAAGATTGTTTCATGTAAGATTCATTACTTGTTCACAAAAATTATAAAGGAAAATAAAATTTCCCTATGGGTTAACCTAAGATAATTAAATAATTGCAATCAAATAAGCACAAATCGGCTTAGATTAAATAAGTATAGCTAGGACTAATAATATTATATTATGTAATAGATAGAGAAGGAATGTAAATATTGATAGAAATATTAGATCCATGATGAACAATTATGGGCTAAAAAAAAAAATGGAATAATACTAGTGTATTCTTAGAAAATTATGACTCTTTGTTAAATCAATGTCTTAGATTTTACATTATCTTGGATCCTATCAAGGTTTTAGTATAGAATTATTAATTATTAATGAATCCCACTAGACCCCTTCTTTAGAGATAGAAATAATGCTACAATCATCCTATGATATATTATCCATGTTGTTAAAACTAAATGAATCGTCTAATTCTTTAATTGAATCTACGAAAAATATGAGTGACATTACTTGTGATTAAGATTTTTTTAAATTTATTTTATTGTATTTTCTCAACAAAATAATTTTTTTTTTTTTTTTTATTTATAAAAATATCCCAATTGGGTGGTGGATTTGAAATGATTCCTTCTATGTCATCATGTGAATCACTACATAATACAAAAAAGGATTGCATAGACTAAAATTATTAATCTCATGAAACAACTTAAAATATTGATTAGATTGGTTGCAAAATAAATTCATGCCAATTTCATGAGAAATTTCTAGCATGAGGGATTCATTTGTTTGGATTAGAAAAAGGAGATTTGAGGTCTCAATTTTCCTATAATCATCCAAGTCAATAACACATGATGAAACATCAAACATTTCACACATATCTATAATATAAGAACCTTAAGATTACATGTCATGTGGAAATATAGGGATGAAATAACACAATATTCACCTAGAATACCTAACCCACTCATTTAATTAACCTCAACAAGTTGTGAGGAGACTATAACCTTCTCATTCTTGTCATTATCTAATTAAAAATATATTACATATGACAATTCATTAAAAAAGTCATAGCTTATGGGATGTCATGTCCAAATTATACACATTAGATACATAAAAAAAAGAGAGAAGCGCTAGTGAATTTTTGAACTATAGATGTGCATAGTGAATATACAAGCTAACCAAAATATTTATGACTCATTCAAATTTTGATAAACTAGAGGAGGAAAATTTTGGAACTGTAAGACCTATGTTTAAATTAAAATTCATGGACGAACATGCACAATTACATCATTGAGGCATAATATGTTAGTTGAGAGAAATTTCCTCTCTAAAGGCATTTTTTAATGTTTTCACTTTGGAAGCCATTGTAATGAACACCATAGTCAAAAAATCAGGAGAATTTAGAAAAAAAAAAACAAAGTAATGACATTAAGAATCACAAATGAGAAAACAAATATTTTAAAATTAAAATTATTAATAACCACATGTATTCTTTTGGTGCATGTAGATTACTCAAAATCCACTTACAAATGAATGAATCTAAACATTAGTATAAAATAATGTCTCTTAGCTTTTTCCATGAATGAATTGAGCTACCTAGGAGAAAATATTAAGTGCCAAGACAATAATTCATCACAAAGTGAAGAAACAAAAAAATTACATGCAACATCATCACACGCCAAACTACTTAAATGATCTTATAAAATTCTAATGTGTTTTGTAGAAGTAGCCTCTCAATATCCCTAGGAATATCATTGATCTATCATTGGGAATGTCAAGAGTACTACATCCAAGATAGTGAAATCCCATCATAACTAAACCAAAGGAAATGAGGTTTCCACCTTTTAGGAGATGGAACTAAACTTATTTCACACTTTAGTTCATTAGGAAACCTAGATTCCTCAACCAAGTGACTTAGGGACTAGGGGTTCCTTGGTGTGATTAATCGGGGGTTCACCATTAAATGAAGCTTTAAAGGGGAAATGCAAACACTTATGCACAAAACCATAGAAACTTGAAAACATGTAATCAAATTGATAAATGGAGAGAAACAAAAAAGTAGCTGGAGAAGTGAATATGTCTAAAAAAGATCTGGAAACCCCAGGAAAAGTTGTTTTGAGGTGCACTGGAACTGATATGCTAGGCTGGGCAATTTAGTCTTACTACAGGAATCTAGGAAGAATTTGGAATCTTCTGGTGAATGTTCAGGATCTACAAAAACCTAGTAAAAAGGGTATAATGGGACTCATACACCCAGTAGGGATATTTAGTCCCAGTACTAGGGTTTGACTAATATTTTTGTAGCCTTCTAGTGATCTTATATAGCTTCAGTCTTGTCCAATATTCAAGTCTGAAAGTTCAAATTCTAGCTTGTAGGCGAGTTTCTGTGAAGATGACAACTTTGAAAACTTTTGCAACTTTGTCATCAAAGGATCTTCAAGCTCCAATTCACCTAGATTTGCAAACACACATCAAGAGATAAAAATATTTTTTTGCTAGGGAATGGGGGTTTTCCTTGGTCAAACCTCATTTTGGTAATTAAACCTTGAAATAAAATAGAAAAGCATGAAAGAATGACGAATGAATAAATGCAATGTTTCAACTCACCAAACCCTTGAAATAAAGGCTGCAAACTTGTGTGAAATGGCTACAATGGATGTGGATCTTGACTCTTGATTGAATTCTTAAAGATTTGTCTTGAATGCTTGCTTGAATCATGAAAACCTACATCACAAATGTTAGCTCAAAAACAAACATGATGCATGAAGACTTTGACATGATGCTTGAATCTTGAATTGATGCTTCAAAATGCTTGATAATCAAATCTTAAATGCACTTGTAAATACTCACTTGAATTCTCATAAGATCACTTGAATTTTCTAGATGACTTGTAAACTTGCTAAGAGAAATTATGTGAAATAACATTGTATGTATACTTGTTTATTCCTAATTTCTTGAAATTACAATGCTACAAGTTGACATCAGATCTAGGATAATAAAATCCTGCCAAGAATTTGATTTATAATAGGTCAAAGTTAAAGAAGGACTCATACACCAGGTTGAGCATATGAGTCCCTGTGGCCTACACCTGGGATACAAAAGAAGTGTCTTGTTCAATGAAACATTTAAAATTGGGTCTTGAGACCTAGGTGAGACCCATACGCCCAAATGGGTGTATGAGTCCCAGATCCCTAGATCTAGAACACAACCAAAAACATTAGATTATGATTTTCCATTTGTTGAATGTTAGGATTATCCTAAAAAAAATGCATTTAATTAGGCTTGTGGATGCAAAATGGGACCAATTAAGGTATAAATGAACTATATTTTAACAGGGAGGGGCCCAAAAAAAGTGTGAAAATGTAAAGGAATACATTTTTTTACACTACATTTAGCCCCCACTTTAGTGAGAGGATGACCTTGTGCCAAACCCACACTAAAGTAGAAAAATTCACATTAAGAGGGGTCCAAGTGTACAAATTCTAGTGAGATAGGACAACAACAATCAAGAGGGATGATCAAGCCCACAAAATTGAGATCCTATGGCAAACCAACATAGGTACAAAAGAACACACACATGTGAATAATGTATGAAGCAACAATAAAATACAAACATACACTGCTAAAGACATAAGGAGTAAAAAGAAAAAGGGGTGGATCAATCCTCGAATGTTTGTCCAACATGATGTGGATCAAGCCTTAGATATTTTTCCAAAAAAATGTTTAGAAGTGGAACACGATGTCCACTATGCAAATACAATGCACACTCACATGGGCTAGTGGAATCTAGTATCCACTACGTGAGCCTCTAGTGAGACACATACACATGTGGCCAATATGCACCCACACAAACAAGCAAGTGGCTATGGGAAAGTCATGCCTATGGTCAGCTCCCATACATACTAACCATACCAAATCTATCCCTCTGATAACTTCAATAAGGTGCCACAAAATGAAACTTTGAGCTTACGAACAAAAAATATTTAAAAATGATTAAAAAATATTAAAAAATTATTATAATTGTTTGTTGGTGGACTTTAAAAAATTATTTTCATAAATTGAAAAATATTAAAAAAAATCAATGGAGGAGTTGGCAAATTAAATGCCGTTGGCAGAAATTTCAAAAAGTTATATTTTTTTAATATATAAAAATTAAAAAATATTAAAATAGTCAGCCATATTAAATAATATGTCGGCAAAATCTAGATTTTATATATTTTGACATGCAATATTAAAAAATTATGAAAACAACAGATTTATAAAAAAAATTAAATTAAAAAACATTAAAAAAGTTTATAAAAAACTTTGGGATTTTGTTTTTAAGGCCCAAAGGCTGTGAGGTATTGGTTGCCCGTAGGGGGATGTAGGTACATCTAAGCCTACTGTATGCTATGTAAATTTTGTTTGTTTTTTTAAATTTTCAAATGAAATTTGTATTTTCAATTTTTTTTGTTTTTAATTTTTAATTTTTGATTTTTTTTAAAATATACATATTTTGAAATATATTTTGAGTTTTTCTTTAAAAAATTCTTTCACACGAAAAAAATATGTTTCTCAGCCTTCAATTTTTGTAATAAAAAAATATATTTTTTTCAAATGTTTTGTTTAAAAACAAAATATATTTTTATAATTTTATTAAAAACAAAAAATATACATATTTAAAAAACATAATATTTTATCTTTAAAACAACAAATATTTTTTATTTTTAATTTTAAAATAAAATTATTTTTTTCTAAATTAATTTGTTCATGGAAGCCAAATGGCTCCCTAGACAATTTTTTTTTGCCTTACCTGGCAACTTTGTCCAAAATTGACATTTTGATAGTCAATTTTATGGTTTTTGGGCTTTTTGAGTACGATGGCAGGGTCAGATTTGACCCAAAATGCTCTGAAATGATGGTTATGTGTTGGATCTGGCAATGAACTTCTCACTTCAAATTGTTGTAGATCTGGCCTCTGGTGTCCATCTTAGGTGAAATGAAGGGAAAATATGACTGTCTTAGCTGCTCTGGACTCAATGGTGAACTCATAATATCTCCAGGAAAATTCAGAAGACCTGTAACTGACAAGTCAATGTATGAAACCCCCAAAAACTATTTTTTTTCAACACCTTTCTAATTCTCCAAATCATCTGAAGATGCAAGAGAAGAGCATACTTAGTTTTTGAAAAGAAGCTCTATACTCTCCAATTTCTTAAAGGAATGCTAACCCACAACTCAAATTTGGTTCTAATACCATGTGAGATTTGCTAACTAGCCTACCCAAGAATCTAATGACTAAAAGAAAGCAAAACTAGAAATATGAGAAGGAATAAACTATATTCCTCTCAAGAATGCAAAGCTATATTCAGCTTGAGAATTGAGATTACAAAGGAAATGCCTTGGTTATATAGGCCAATGGGAGAGATAGATGCAACCAGATTATGACAAGTGTTGGCATCCTATGAGGTGTGAAAACTCATGTCATTAAAGGCTCAACTACCTTATCCCTATGTAAAGTTAAGCTAGTGTGAAGAGAACTTTAGTGGAGAGCTAGCTAAGAATGAACTAGTTAGATAAAGTAACCCTTTCACACTAACATATAGAAAAGAGGAAATGAATTATATCAATGAAATATATTTATTTGTCTTAAAGAAAACTCAAAAGTGGTTAGATGCAAAGAGAAGTGAACACACTGCTACTAAGCCTTCAAGATCAACTTAATTAGTAAAATCTACTACAATATCTACAACCAAATTTAATATCAATGTTTCAAAAAAAAGGTTAACTATGGGTGTGTGCAAGAAGTTGAGTCCATGAAACGTGGAAGTTTTTTGCCTTAGGCAAAAAATTGAAATCGACATCGAACAAACGGGATCCCGATTTAATAAACGGGATCCCGATTTTTAAAAATCGGGATCCCGAGCCTGAGACCAAACGGGATCCCGCTTTTTAAAAATCGGGATCCCGTTTCTCGTTGGACTCTGAACCAATGTTAACAGAACGGGATCCCGATTTAATACGAACGGGATCCTGATTTGTAAAATACGGGATCCCGATTTATAAATAACGGGATCCCGAGTTGTATAAATCGGGATCCCGTTTTATACTGTTATTTATTTTTTTTAAAAACAACAGTTTTCACTTCTGCAAACGGGACCCCGAGTGACTTGGCGACAGCGACCCCAACAACAACTACATGTACCTCACATAAACACCAATTCTTTGCATTTTTTTAGTTTGAATTGAAATTTTAAAAGAAATACGTTAATTTAGCATGTTTTTTTTAAAATTTATGTCACGTTTTAATCATTTTTTAATTGTTATATTAGATTTCAATAATTGTTAAATTAGACAAAAACTTGCAATGAAATTTAAATGTTTTTTAATAAAAATGAAAAAAAAACCTTGAATTGTGTTTTAGAAACAAAATTTAACTTTTAAATCTTAAATTGTTCGATTAAACCCAAAAACAATTGATTTTGAAAACCCTAATTGAAACAAAACAAAAAAAATTGCATTTCAAAACCCTAGAGATCAAAATGAAATAAAACATCGCATTTACAAATCCAAATCGAGCTTTTTGAAACCCTGAATTCAAATCAAACGAAAAAAATTGAATTTGAAAACCCTAGTTTGAATTGAAACAAAAAAAATTCATTAAAAACCCTAATTGTTTAAAACTGAAACCCTAAATTGAATTGGAACAAAACAAATTGTTAAAACCCTAAATTGGAATCGAACAAAAAATCATTCACATTGCTTAAATGTTTTAAATTTTATTTGCTTTGTATGGAAAAAACGATATATATTAAACTTTAGTTTCAATTTTAAATTATAATTAGATTAGAAATCAATATGTTAAAGAATGGTTAAAATTCATAAAGTTTATCTTTCAATGTTTGTTTGCAAATTTAGTTAACAAATTCGTAAATCTAAATAGGTACAATCAATTCCAATTGACACTAACTTGCAACTCTAAATTATGCCAAGGGCCACCCAAACTTTACCCTAAGTTTGCTAAACCCATAACACTAAAGCATTTGAAATTTATGAACCCTAGACCCTAATATTTCATTGGACATACCTAAAATTATGCAGGTTCAATGTCAAGAATGGGTCTATTTGGTAGATTTATGAAAACTATTTTGAATATCTAGAATGCCATAAAAGTATAATTATAGCAATTCCA